>JAXQQM020086287.1:0-29773 GCA_034641835.2 Pinus albicaulis
TTTCACACTAGATCCAACCACTTCAATAGAACAACACTTGCAGGTCACATTTCATCATATTTTCATACTGGACCCTTTCCATACTTTTAAGCACAACCATACATCATCAACAGATACATATCAACACAGATCAGATAGCATAAACACAGCAGAACAGCTCAGATATTTCATACCCCTTGCTTCAGCAAACCCTAGTTTGCATATGCTCTTTTACTTCACTGATGTCGCGTATATACGCGCTTCCGTCCATAAAAAACAGCGTATACCTCAGTGTATATTTTATTGCGCATACGCGCTTTCTCTTCGGCGAATCTGCGTATATACGCGCTTCCTCCGCGTCGAAGTAGCGTATAGATCTTTAAACATTACAGAGCAGCATACTTCATCAGATCAGACATTCACCTCAGATTCAACCCTTTACTTTAGACAGATGTTCGCCTAGATGTTCGCCTCATCACAGATCTAAGCCTTCCATAATCAGATCTAGCAAATACAAGAGCAATTCAGATCTAGATCTCCTTCTTCATCATTGGTGCATCATACATTCAGATTTATCATTCAAGTGTAACCCTTTCCAATCAGATCTACTTCAGAGAGAAGTATTCATTCAAGCTCAGACATCTTGCACCCACCCTCTTTTTGTGCACAATGAATTTCTTCTCCTTTTATATGATTATCCTTTTTCAATACCATGAGCCCCTTTTTCAATACCATGGACCAAAACAATACCATAAGCCAAAAACTACCTGGACGGGGTCAATTAGGCGGATCATTACCCAATACTATGGGTCAATACCATGGTGGTTACCCTTGGATTTGCACTTTTTGAGCGCTTTAGCCCATACACGACTTGTAACGTTCCTTTCCGCGTGCATACGCGACTTCCCCTAGGCCAATCCGCGTATACCAAGAGACATGCTCTTTTTCATCATTCTCTGAGTACATTCTGAAATCCTTTCTTCATTGTCTTCTGTACACACTGTAGAAACATCATATTTTCTTCATCAGGAACATATTCTCTCAAGCACAACTTCATCAAGTAAGTTGTCATCATCTTCATCAGGTGGGTTGCCTTTCAAGGAAAACACTTAGCATTATATTGTCAACAAACATTATATCATATCAGATTTACATCATTTTAACAAGTCCATCAAGTCAAGCATAACTTCATCAGGTGGAGTGCCATCAAGGACAATACATGTCAACAGTCGCACGTCTTCATCTTCATTCAGTGGGTTGCCATCAAGGACAACACTCTGCATCATATTTCCAACAATCTCCCCCTTTGGACTTGATGGCAACCACGATGGTGTTTGGTTACCCCAGCAGATAGATACCATGTCACTCTCCCAAATATGTCACATCATTACCTTCTCTTTATTCAAACACCATGTCACTCTCCCCCTTTGACATCAAGGGCAAAGGGCGGATCAAAAACCAACATTCTCCCCCTTTTTCTCCTCATGTGGAAGAAACAGTCTGCAGATCTGATATGTGCTGAAGTGGCCAAGCTCCCCCTGAGTCCATGCTGAATCTCCAAACATATTTGTCAATGAAGTACATGACTCTATGAACTTCCTATCACCAAAGACTCATACTTACATCAAATATCCAACCAAGTGGATTTACATATAAGACTCAAGTACCCAGCCAAGTGGGTTTACAAAATTTGACTCAGCTACCCAACCAAGTGGGTTTACAAAAATGACAAGTCCTTACATGACTGAATATTACAATTTTTACATCATGGGTCTCAACAAGACCTTTTCACCAAAATATAAATATGATCATTTATGACCAACACCAGAAAGTCCTCAAGAAAGAGGACATATTTCAGAACCATAATAATGCCAACACTGCATTATAGTCAGCAAAGCTAATGCTCCCCCTGAATCTGTGCAACCATGCATCCTTTTCATATGACTAAGCCTCCCCCTTAGTTTGTGCAACCTAAACATTTTCACCAACAAATCATCAAGGCATCTTCATCAAAACATTAGAAACAGATTTATGAGAACTGGAACACCACCAGAGATACCAAACAGCACTGCAGCTGTGCTGAAGAGAGCTGAACCAACCAAGAATTGTCAGAAACCAACCATACGCGGTTTTATGTGCAGTAACTAGCGTACATACGCGACTGTGTTTCAGGAAACCCGCGTATCCTAAGACACCTTCTAAATTTCAACCCGATCTGATTCTTTGTAAGGCAAAGACAGTGTTCAGCTTCTTTCTGAGATATTTGACTGCTTCCCTGGACTACAGATATAACAGAATAGTGTAGTTGTGTCTTCAAGCGTCATCCATTGGTTGCAGCATAAGCCCATTAGTAACTAAGCCTTCGGATCCTTTGCAGCATCAATACATTCTTTCCAAAAGAGATTATCATATCAGAACAGCATCTTCAGATATGTGTCAAGCAATCATCCATGTGGTCCAAAATCACCATGATCTTCAAGATGTAACATGAAGTAACATATGTAAGCAAAATATCTCAACCATAGCAACCAAACTCTATATGATCTGAAACAAACGATATCCAACTCATCCACACAAAGATACTTATCAGCAACCAGGGCTCAAAATCTCATCATAATAATCCATGTACCAAATCATCATCATTTGAGCATGAGTATCACAAAAACCCAAGAATAAGCAATCATATTGCCAACAATGCAATCATTAGTATTCAACCTGCTACTCCCCCTAAACCAGTGCTCATCCTTAACTTGTGCAATCTGAAACACCTTCAACAGCAAGTCATCAGCAACAAACTCTGCATGATCTGTCCTTGTCTCTGAATTATAAGACTTTCATCTCAACAATGAATGCTCTTCATCATAAAGCAACCAGGCCTCATCCATAATCTTCAACACAAGAACCCATGCATCATTTCATTATCATGAGTATAACTAGAATGATGCTAACAGTGCAATCATCAGCAGTCAGACTGATGGTCCCCCTGAACCTCTGCTCCAGATCTTCAGTTATCATATGAATTCTCTTATCCTCAATGCATACGCGACTGTGTCTGCTGGAACTAGCGTGTATACGCGACTTTGTTTCATAGAACTCGCGTATGGAAGGTGAAATATAGAAAATTTCACACCTTCATCTCCTCCTGCAAATTTACCTTTTGTTCCTGTCTTTTCATTATACCAGATGCACTGTCAGAAATTCATATAACCAGAATAATCAAATCAATTATGAGAGTCATCATGTATTGCTCCCCCTGTGACGATACATTACTAAATCTCCTAATGTATCCCACATCATTCCTGCAGTCAATCAGAGAAGTAAGCTTCCAGAAGCGGATGAATGCAGTAGGGTATGAATTCCCTACGTTTCTGATCGGTCCTCCTTCTTTTTCCAAATTTGCTTGAGCTTTCCAACAGTGTGCTGGAAATTGTCCACTTTCCCAGATCTGTTCATCCTGCATTCTTTTTCTACATGTCCATACTTGTTACAAGCATAACATCTCATGTGGTCAGAGAAATAACCATAAGAATCATAATGAGTATTTCTATTCTTCCTCCTTTTACAATCAGCTGCTTTATGTCCATACTTGTTACATGAAAAACAATATCCCTTGAAGAAACCAGAGTACCTTTCTATGTAGGAGCTGTTTGTTTGAGGCTGAAATGATCTGCTCCTGCAATTTGCTGCAACATGCCCATAATTATGACATTTAAAGCATTCAACATTATTGACTGATTTCCTTTGAGATTTCATCATTGTTGGTTGACCTTTTGTCTCTTTCAACACTTCAGGTTTTACATTGACATCCTCTGAATTTTTAGCACTTCCTTGTGAGCTAGATTCTCCTTTAACGGTTTCATGGAAACCAAGACCTAATCAAGTCAACCATGAGAGTCATCATGCATTGCTCCCCTTGTGACGATACATTACTAGATCTCATAATGTATCTCACATTATTCCTGCAGTCAATAAGAAAAGTCAGTTTCAGAAGCGGATGACTGCAGTAGGGTCAGAATTTCCTACGTTTCTGATCGGTCCTCCTTCTTTTTCCAAATTTGCTTGAGCTTTCCAACTGTGTGCTGAAAATTGTCCACTTTCCCAGATCTGTTCATCTTGCATTCTTTTTCTACATGTCCATACTTGTTACAAGCATAACATCTCATGTGGCCAGAGAAATAAACATAAGAATCATAATGAGTATTTCTATTCTTCCTCCTTTTACAATCAGCTGCTTTGTGTCCATATTTGTTACATGAAAAACAATATCCCTTGAAGAAACCAGAGTACCTTTCTATGTAGGAACTGTTTGTTTGAGGCTGAAATGATCTGCTCCTGCAATTTGCTGCAACATGTCCATAATTATGACATTTAAAACATTCAACGTTCTTGAATGAATTCATTTGAGAATTCATGATTGTTGGTTGAGCTTTTGTCTCTTTCAACACTTCAGGTTTTGCATTGACATCCTCTGAATTTTTGGCACTTCCTTGTGAGCTAGATTCTCCTTTAACAGTTTCATGGAAACCAAGACCATGTTTGATAGCAGGAGACCTTTGATTACTCAGAATATTGTCCAAAATGTTAGTATTATCATGAAACCTCAAAAGTTTAACTTTTTCTTCTAATTTACCTTTGAGAATGTTTACCTCAACCTCCAAGGCTTGACATTGCTTTGTCATGCTTTCTTCTTTTCTTCTTCCATCTTCAACTTGATCCTTCAGATTTAGAATCTCTTCTTTCAACCAATCTTCATTTCCTTCACATGTTTGTTGCAGCTCTTCATTCTTCTTATTAGATTTTTCCAGATCTTCTTTGAGAGAGATGATTTATGCTTCAAGGCCTTCCTTTTCAAATGATTGTAGAGGTTCCTTATTTTTCTTACTTGATGCTTCTAAATCTTCCTGAAGACAAATGATTGCAGCTTCAAGTCCTTCATTCTTCTTGCTTGATTTTTCAAGATCTGCTTCTAGATCTTTAATTCGATTGGATGCATAAGTATGAAACCTTTGATACTTGTCCACTTGTCCATTCAACATTTCTATTTGATCTTTCATTTGTGAGATCATCTCTTTGTAGATAGTTTCTTGATTATTATATGAACTTTGCATATCTTCAACTTTAATCTTGAGAGCTTCTTCTAGATCCACAACTTTACTTTCACTATCTTTACTATTGTTTGCACAAAGAAAAGTATTACACGTGGCCTTCTCCTTTTTCTTCTTTGCCATGAGTGCTTGTAGATCTTCGTCGGAATCTGTTTCATATTCTTCAATTTTTGCTATACATGATTTCTGAGGTATCTCCTTTCCTTGAGTAACCTTCTTCTTTTGCTTCTTAGCCATGAGCACTTTCAGATCTTGGTCAGAATCTTCTTCATCTTCATTGGACACTTCATCATCATCTTCTTTTGCATAATAACTCTTTCTCTTTTCAAATTGTTTCCCTTTACCATGCTTTTCTCTATAAGGACATTTAGCAGCATAATGACCAACTTTTCCACACTCAAAACATTTGAAGGGAAGCTTACCTTTGAATCTTCCAGTACCTAGTTGGAGCTTTCTCACGAAATTTTCTTCTTCTTCATCAAATATATAGCTGGAATCTTTGACAACTTCCTTTTCCTTCCCTTTAGTAGATGCCTTAAAAGCAGCTTCTCTTACTTGAGAAGGGCCTCCTTGTCTCATTTCAAAAGCAGTCAGAGTACCATGTAATTGAACAATAGTAAGAGTTTGCAAATCTTGCCTTTCTTCAATTGCTGAAACTTTAGAGTCAAATTTTGAAGTCAATGATCTTAAGACCTTTTCCACGAGAGTAGTATCAGCCATGGTTTCACCCAAATTTCTCATTCGATTTACAATATCATCCAGACGAAGAAAGAAACTGGCAACACTCTCATCACTATGCATCTTCAAATTTTCATATTCAATTCTAAGAGTTTGGAGTTTTGCACTTTTACCTTTGTGTCTCCTTCATAGCTTAGAATGATTTTGTCCCATATTTCTTTTGCTGAATGTAGCTGCATCACTTTAGCAAATTCTGATTCAGACATGCTTCCCAATAAGACATTCATTGCTTTGGCATTGATTTCATACTTCTTTCTTTCAGCTGCATCAGTAGGAATACTTGCCGGGTATTGATAACCTTCTTCCACGATTGCCCATACATCTGCACCAAGACTTTGCAGATACGCTTTTGTTCGTACCTTCCAGAATATCAGATTGCTTCCATTGAATAGAGGTGGCTTTATAGATATTACTCCTTCTTGACTTCCCATTGCGACGGATCTCCTTCAAGCGATCAAGCTTCTGCAGAAGGACCTGCTCTGATACCAATTGTTGGGAAAAATACTGAGAGGGGGGGGTGAATCAGTATTTAGGGCAAACTAAAACTTTTTACTTTTTCATGCTCTAAAACCCATATGCTACTTTGCTGAAGCCAACTAGCGTATACACGCGGATATCCTTCATAAAACTCGCGTATACACAGAGATCTAATTATGCCATTAGTTCTTCACTTATATCATTCCATCATTCATCCATTAGATGTTCTATAAACAGTAAACATGTGCAGTAAGAACAGAATAAACCATCACACAAAGCATCACACATGAACACCAGGATTTTTAGGTGGAAACCCAAGACGGGAGAAAACCACCGCTGCAGTTGCTCAGCCTTCAATATTTTATTATAGAGAAAACATCTTACAACATATGTGCTGGCGCAGACTTGACCAGCACGCAGGCACCCACCTGTGCTCGTTTACCAGCCTCTCCTGGAAGGGAGCTACGACCCCCTGACTCGTTTACCAGCCTCTCCTGGAAGGGAGCTACGACCCCCCGATCTCGTTTACCAGCCTCACCTGGAAGGGAGCTACGACCCCCTGACTGAAGGCTACAACCCTCAGCACCACCTTGGACCACGTTTCATCAATTTTCACACTGGATCCAACCACTTCAATAGAACAACACTTGTAGGCCACATTTCATCATATTTTCATATTGGACCCTTTTCATACTTTTAAGCACAAACATACATCACCAGCAGATACATATCAACACAGATCAGATAGCAGAAACATAGTAGAACAGATTAGATATTTCATACCCCTTGCTTCAGCAAGCCCTAGTTTGCATACGCGCTTTCCCTTCACTGATGTCGCGTATATACGCGCTTCCGTCCATACAAACCAGCGTATACCTCAGTGTATATTTTATTGCGCATACGCGCTTTCTCTTCGGCGAATCTGCGCATATACGCGCTTCCTCCGCGGCGAAGTAGCGTATAGATCTTTAAACATTACAGAGCAGCATACTTCATCAGATCAGACATTCACCTCAGATTCAACCCTTTACTTCAGACAGATGTTCGCCTAGATGTTCGCCTCATCACGGATCTAAGCCTTCCATAATCAGATCTAGCAAATACAAGAGCAATTCAGATCTAGATCTCCTTCTTCATCATTGGTGCATCATACATTCAGATTTATCATTCAAGTGTAACCCTTTCCATTCAGATATACTTCAGAGAGAAGTATTCATTCAAGCTCAGACATCTTGCCCTCCCTCACTTCTCATTTGCACAATGAATTTCTTCTCCTTATATATGATTACCCTTTGTCAATACCATGAGCCCCTTTTTCAATACCATGGACCAAAACAATACCATAAGCCCAAAACTACCTGGACGGGGTCAATTAGGCGGATCATTACCCAATACTATGGGTCAATACCATGGTGGTTACCCTTGGATTTGCACTTTTTGAGCGCTTTAGCCCATACGCGACTTGTAACGTTCCTTTCCGTGTGCATACGCGACTTCCCCTAGGCCAATCCGCGTATACCAAGAGACATGCTCTTTTTCATCATTCTCTGAGTACATTCTGAAATCCTTTCTTCATTGCCTATTGTAAATACTGTAGATACATCAGATTTCCTTCATCAAGGACATATTCTATCAAACACAACTTCATCAAGTAAGTTGTCATCATCTTCATCAAGTGGGTTTCCTTTCAAGTACAACACTCAACATCATATCATCAACAATCATCATATCACTTCAGATTTACATCATTTAACAAGTCCATCAAGTCAAGCATAACTTCATCGGGTGGAGTGCCATCAAGGACAATACATGTCAACAGTCGCACGTCTTCATCTTCATTCAGTGGGTTGCCATCAAGGACAACACTCTGCATCATATTTCCAACAAACTTTATAAGTATATATTATTATTGATAAAAGATAAGATATGATTACAATGGGGAATCACCAAGGCTTTAAATATAGCCTTATGGTGTCCCTTGGCGAAGAGGCATGATCTTTGATCATGCCCTTCTACATTAATAAACCTAAGATAACTATATCTAACTAATAATTAATAAAATATACATAACATTGCCCCTCTCTTAAAGATGCTTTGTCCTCAAAGCATACGTAATGAAGGACATCGTTGATGAAATCCTAGGTTTCTCGAGTGGCGAGCTCTTGCTTCCCACATTTTAAAAAGATCGTGGAGCATCTTCTCGAGTTCAATATTTTGTTGATGTGGATAGTGAAAAGATCTGATATCGACAGGGTCGGATCCTGTCTTGACTTCTATTGGATGTTTGATTTTCCTATCTGGAGGCACTTTTATGGGTAGATCCTGGAATACTTTTTCGTGTGTCCGAACTAGTCCTTGTTCTTTTGGTGACTCTTCGTGGCTCCCTTTTGAAGATAACATTTCTAACTGATGACATTGTACTGTAGATGTTGGCGCTCCTATTTGAATCATCTTCGTCATCAGAGAGGAAGATACGACTTGATCTTCTGGGGCTTGGAATCCATACAACCTATGTTTCTGCCCTTTCCACTTAAAATTTATAAACTGCTTCTGATGGTTGGCAGAATAAGTACCTAAAGTTTGTAGCCATTGAATTCCTAAGACCACATCTACTCCTCGTAATGGAACGGTGTAGAATGGAGATTCTAAATGAAATTTTTTTATCTGTAGTTTGACCTTATGGCATTTCCCTACTTGCTCAATCTTCTTACCATCGGCCACCATTACCTTCATATTAGGCATGGGGAAGGTAAATATGTTAAGTCTTTTTGCCATGGTTGAATCTAGAAAATTGTGGGTACTGCCAGTGTCAACGAGAACCATTACGTTGTTGTTCTTGATATGTCCTCTTAACCTTAGGGTTTGAGGTTGTGATATGCCTGTCATAGCTAATAATGACACTTGCGGAATAGTTTCGCCATCCACTTCTGGAGAGAACTCTAAGTTGTCTTCTAATCCTTCTATATATGAATCATTATTGTTAGCGTCATTAGTTGCTTCACAACTGTATAGAATTTTCGCTTTTCCATTAGCACATATGTGCTTAGGGTCCCAGTTTTCACCGCAATGCTTGCACTTGCCCTCTCTCATTCTTCGTTTTTCCACATTAGATTTTTATTCTTCACGAACATGGGGTGGGACATATTTTGTGTCATCTATATTTTCAGATTGAGGAAATCTTTGTCTCGAATATACTTTTTCTGGTTTTGATAACCTTTCAAATTTCTTTTCAGCAGCTTTTGCTTTTTGCCTTGCTACTTCTACTGATGTAATTTCATGAAGTTCGAGCTCTTCTTGTATATGGATTTTAAGTCCTGAAATGTAAGACTGGATTAGACGAGATTCCGACAATCCTGGTACTCGCGTTGCCAAGGTCTCCCATTCTCGAGTGTACTCATCCACATCTCCTTTTTGGCGTAATTTGATAAACGTTGAAAAAAACTTTTCTTCTTTTATGCCTTGAAACCTTTTGAAGAATGCATCCTTAAATTTCCTCCAACTAATAGCAAGCGTCGTCTTTTTCCACCACATATACCAATTATATGCTTCTCCTTCCATTTTCATGGAAGCATGCTTAATTTTTTTGTCATCACTAGTAATGTCATAAATCTCAAAATATTCTTCCGCTTTATTAAGCCATGCAACGCTATTTTTTTCATTACCATCAAACTTGGGTAGCTCGATTTTGGCTTTTCGCTGATATGCTAATGGTGGAACAAGAAGAGGATATTGATTAGCAAATGCATTCCAGAGCTGCTTATTTTGAAAATCTGCATTACTATCTTCTTGATGATGTGGGGAATTGGTTTTTTCTTGATGCTCTTCTGAGTTCCCTGAATCTGTGGAATTGTTTTGTTGATTTTGTTCCACGTTAGGAAATATTGGGGATTGTGTCTGACTTAACTTATCTATCTTATCATTTAGCTTATTGAAGAGTTCTGTCATCGAGTTCATTGCTTCACTATGCTCTGTCATCTTGTTCATTGCTTCGCTATGCTTTTCTGTGGCCTCGTGATGATTTAGCCACATTTGTCTTTCTATTCGATTTGTCATATCATGAACCTTTTTGATGTCGTTGGAGTGTCCTGCAACTGTACCTTCAAGATCGACTAATCTTTTTCCGAATTCTTCGGAATTATTATTGATTTGTTTCTCGAAATCCACCAATTTCTTCTGGAATTCGGCCATCGACATCGATGAAGACATTGAACGTGTATGAGGTGGGAAATATTTTTCTGCCAATTTTTCCCTTTTTTTTAATTAATTAATTAATTAAATTAATTTTTTTTTGAAATAATAATAATTATTATTATTATTATATTTAAATATATATATTTTAAATAATAATAATAATAATTATTATTATTATTATTATTATTATTTGAATTTTATATATATATAATTATGGGGAAAAAAATTTGTAAACTTTGAAAAGTCACGTTGTTTTGAAAAGGGTGAATGGGTTTTAATACCATGGGCTCAAAACCCACGAGCAATTACTCTTCCTTTTTAATTTACTTTGTCTTCACATGTACGTATATGTACTTCTCTCTATATATATCTCTTTTTACTTTTCTTTTTTTCTTTTGGAACTATTTTCTTTTAAATTTTTTTTTTTCCTTTTTAATTTATTTCCCCCTTTATGTTAACTTTCCTTCTCTCTTTTATTTTATTAATATATATATATATATATATATATATATATATATATATATATATATTTCTTCCTTATTTTTTAACCTCCAAATGTTGTTGCCCTGGTTTAAAAAAGGCGCAGTTACGATTTTCTTGTAATTCCTTAATTCTGGGTGATCACACAGATCTCGAAGAGCGATGGCTTTGATACCAATGGAGTGTAAAAACTCTGGTAAACTTTATAAGTAGATATTATTATTGATAAAATATGAGATATGAGATATGATTACAAATGAGGATCACCAAGGCTTTAAATATAGCCTTATGGTGTCCCTTGGCGAAGAGGCATGATCTTTGATCATGCCCTTTCACTTAATAAAACCTAATATAACTATATCTAACTAATAATTAATAAAATATACATAACACTAGGAAGAGTCATTCCTACATATTTAGAAGAAAGAATCAAAATCGTTGTACAGTTGGACGAAAAGTAACAACAACTGAAAGAAGAGTTGCAACAAGGAGGTGAGGATGAAGGATATCATCTCACTGAGGAAAGCTTAATCAAGTATAAAGGCATAATTCATGTGCATAAAAATGATGAAATAAAAAGACTAATAACGAAAGAATTCCATATCAAGCCTTACTCGGGGCACCCATGGTATCAAAAGACCTTCACAACCGTCAAAAGGTATTATTACTGCCCAAATATGAAGAAAGGAGTGGCGTATTTCATAGAAATATGCATGGAATACCAACAAGTAAAGGCTGCATGCAAACACCCAGAAATATTATTATAGCTTATCCTAATTATAGAATGGAAGTGGGAGGTAGTCTCTATGTATTTGATCATAAGATTTCCCAAAACAGCTAAGAAAGATGATGCAATAATGGTGGAGGTGGACAAACTTAGCAAGGTAGCTCATTTTATAGCAGTCAAATCCACCGATTCCACTAGTGATATAGCACAAAAGTTCATAAAGGAGATTTTGAGACTACATGGCATTCCCAAGAAGATTGTATCATATAGAGATGCTAAGTTTACTTCCACGTTTTGGAAGGAATTGTTCCAAGAATTGAGAACAAAATTAGCATTTAGTACAACCTACCATCCACAAACAGATGGACAAACAGAGAGAATTAATTAGATCCTTGAGGATATGTTAAGGATGTATGCGATGTATCATCCTAAGAAATGGGAATAATATCTTCAACTTGTGGAATTTTCATACAATAATGGACACCAAGAATCCATAAGGATGAGCCCCTTTAATGCATTATGGGAAATGGACGATGCCATGAAAGCTAATTATGATTTCTTGTTTTATGATTAAAAACAAGTGTGTATAATTGTAAATAGTGCATAGAGTTATGTGTATAAAGCTCCATGGAATGGTATGTGTACCATTTTAATTATACCATTGTATAAGTGTAAAATGAACACCGAGGGCGATGTTACCTCAAGGGAGAGGGGATTGTGACAACCCCATCCAAGGTTCTGGTATGAGCCACATTTTAAAAGGATGTAAATATTTTTCAATGTTTGAATGAAAATAAAAAAAAGGGGGATTGAGTCATGGAAAACGAATTTCAGAGTTGGGGAGGGAGAATTTCTACTTGGGATGTTATGGTTTCTTGTGCAAAGAAGAAACTTGAACTTTAGGACAACCATTAAAGGTTGGTTGGTACATGAAGTAAAGGGATTGGCTCCTAAAATTAAATGGGCTAAGGAAAAGCACTCAGGCTCGTGATTTCTTAAGAAAATACAACAAGCAAAAGAGGACGAAATTTATGAGGGTCTGCAAGAAACAAGGATGCAACAACGAAGGAGGGGTAGGAACATTAACCAAAGGAGGAGAAGTAATATGAGAAAAGGGAGAAGGCATTAAAGAAATGGAGGAGGCATTCAAGAAAGATACCTCGGACTCCAAGACAAAGGTATTTGTAGAGGGAGAGAGAAAACATTAGTGGAGAGAGGAAAATTGTATTCAAACAAGAGACATAGAGGGAATGAGACACCCTTCTTCCGCAGGAAAGAAGAATATTTTTGTTGGCTCAGGAAGCAGACCGATGCGAGGATGAGAAGGAAACCTCCAGTAGAGGCTTTCATCAAGCAAAAATGAAAAGAAGAAAAGAGAAAATAAGGAGATCAATTCTCTGTTCTTGGAGGTTGTGGATTGAGTTCGAGTCTATAGATCCATTTAACAACTTGGGTTCCCTGGAGGTTGTGGGTTGAGATAGGTTTCCTGGAACCCTGTAACAGATTACGTCCCTGGAGGATGTGGGTTGAGACAGGAGGTATTTTGAGCCCTGTAACAACTTGGGTCCCTAGAGGTTATGGGTGGAATGAAATCTCTGGAGCCCTGTAACAACTTGGGATTTCCTAGAGGCTTTGGGTTGAGCTAGCTACTATGGAGCCTCGTAAAAACTTGGGAGGAGACCATACAGAAGTTGAAATGAAGACATGCTCGAATCACAGTTCCTGGTTACTTCCTTGATGATAAAATGGTTTCTGGACTTCCTAGGAGGGGGTGAAACATTGTATGTAGACGAGGGGGTGAGGTTGGGCACCTATGGACTCCTCATGAAGGAAAGAAAGAAATGTGAGGATTGAGGAAGGATCTCATATGGAGTCCCTAGAATATATGGCAGCTTGAGTGTGGTCCCAACAACAAGAGTCCCCCCCCCCCAGACTATGGAATTTGGCTCGAGGGCGACAACTGCAAGTAGCAGTGGCTGCTGCTGTCTATGGTTGGGTGGAGAGTCATAGTCCCAAATCTAGTTTTCCTGCAGACTAAAAGATACGTATCTGTTAATATTTCTTGTAATTAATGGATTATGTTGTATTCTAATTTATAATATATATGGAAAGAACAAGAACTGTAATTATGTTGTCGTGTGTATACGTGTGATGCAATTGTGAAGGGGTAATTCCTTAAGTTGTATGTTGAATAAGTATATGAATATGTATGTGTACATGTGTGTTGTTCTTACATGTAAAAATAAATAATTTTACAACCCAAGTAATGACAATCACATAGTATTTGAAGTTACAGAGTGGGAAAAGAGCCCCATAACAGTGTTGCCTAAGCTATAGAGTAGAGGCAAAATATTACTCTGGATAAAACGATTATCTATGTTAGAAATAATGCAATAGTGAAATTTAATGAACTCAAGGATATATTTCAGGCCCAAATCTTTAATAGTTAAAGGAAGTGGGCTCTAATACCCTTATTATTAATGTAAAATTTATAATAAAGACCCTTGATTAGTCAGAGTCAATTATTGAATACATCAGGGTAATCACTTACAAGTTGATGTGCTGACAAGCAAGAAGTATGTGAAGGATCAAGGAAGTGTTCTTGGGTCTATTCGTGCCCAACGTTCCTACTTCCATGTTCTTTAGCCTCGCTTGTGTAGAAACATCCATTCCTACCATAGGGATTTTAGCAATGAGGACTACCAGTCCCTACCAATAGCCAAATGCCTTGGAAACCCACGAGTGGCACTAAGGAGTTTCTTGTAGAGTTCGTGTGGACTATGTAACCGTTGGCATGTAGTAGGAGAGGAGAAAGCCTCCCGGAAGCTTGCATTAGGCTTCTGGTCGATATTATATGCAGGAGCACCTACGTTGATATGCAAGGAATTCCCTACCTGAAGGTAGGAAAGGCCCTCAATGTAGGAACCCATCAATGTAGCTATCACACAAGATTAGAATGGGTAACACTGTGGAACTTCTTAGTCTGACTTCGACAGAGTGGCGAGACTTTGAAGTAAATTTAGAGGAAAAATATACCTTTGAGACCAAGCTGCGATTGAGGTGATCAGTTTTAAGAATCTTAGCAGTGGTAGATCCAGTCTCTCGGGAGAGCGAATAGATCCTTCCTGAAAACTTTGCATGATGCAGATTCGAAGTCCCTTAACTGATCCATCATAGAAGCTTGAGGGAAGGGTATTCGTTGTGGCGAAGGGGAAAGTTGTTGATTGGAGTGGTCAGGTTCTCCTCTCATGTGATTGGTCAGAGGTAAACCAACGTGGACTATCTGTAGGGTCCATGCAACCAAGAAAATAGCCCAGTGGTAGGGGGTCAGATCCAAAAGATTGGTGGTAACATAAGTAAAGTGATATCAACCCTGACCTAGTAGGAGGTCGCGAGTTCAGGTTGCATGTTGATGGAAAGATGTGCAGTTAATAAGTCAACACGACTAGGTTGAAGTTCGGGGTTTCGGTGGAAATTCAATAGCTCGAGGACGAGCCGACCACGACTAGGTCAGAGGTCAGGAGTTAGGAAGTGAGATGGAGCCACGTAGTAGGGAGATGCATATGTCCTGACCATTCGCTTACCTGTTGGTGGGTGATCTTGTGGTGAATTGTCTCGTGGCAGTGTGAGGTTGGTGATCATCATTCCTTGTGCATAAGAAATGGAAAGAAGGAAATATTTAGGAATGAATGAAAAAAAGGTAACGAAAAATGAGGGTGCAATCCTCCTAATCCTTTTTCCATGACCGGGCAATGGGAACTAGATTCGCGAGTAACAAATCTCTTACCCAGTGAAATAAGGGGGTGTGTTACATAGATGAGTGGTATAATGATATGCATGTTTTCTTGACACTAAAAGAACTAACCTAAACAAAACAAGAGATAGTGGCAAAGTGTCTAGCAATGGAAATCCACTCATTACAATGATCTCTCTAAAAGGTTGAGATGGGTTGCGAGATGGACGCAAGACTAATGCAAAGCAAGAGCTCAATCATGGTTGCAAGGTTGGAAAACATGATTAAGGCAAGCAACATTATGAAATCTAGCAAGACATTGAAGACCATAAGAAAAGGCGACTAAAAATCAACAATTAAAAGAGTGGGGACCCCCTATAAGGGAAATAGATGTCCAGAAATAAGAGATAAAGCAAGGCATGATGCTCAATTTCAATGTCATGGCAGACATTAAAGAGGATCCCCAGACCTACAAATGAACATGACATGGGCACCCAAACAAAAATTAGGTGTTATTATAAGGCACCCACGAAGTGTAGGCTCTACCGCACAAGTTATGACATGTAAAAATACATGGTTAATGTTGCAATATGAGGAGGTGGCCTTAAGCATAGTGAAACAATGTGGGGACTGAAAAAAATGTAGTGACAATATTGATATGTTGATCTAGTCCATAAAAGGAATGAAATGAAATGCAGGAAAATAAGTGGAACACATACAAATAAATATAGCAAGTATTGCAATAATGTGGTTGAAACTAAACTTATATTAATAAATGAAATACAAAATACCGTAAAACATAAACTAGCTAGAATGGTGGTAGTTATCTATAAATAGAAAGATATAGTGACTACACACATTCGTAAAAGCTATTACAAAAGGATGAGAGAATGACCTTTTAACATAAAGAAAGAACCCTATAGATCCAAAATACTAACCATAGAAGATGAAACACCAAAAGTTTTGTGTTCCTAATGCAGTTAGTTGGTACATCAACTTCTCAAGGTCATAACTTTTGAATATGAGATTTGTTTGGTGCACTCAGTAGCCCATTGGAAAGGTATACCTAAGAATTAAAAATTCTAAATAAGACATAGGACAAATCCTACATCTATCACATGGGCCCTTGCCACATCCAGAAAAAACATATTTTAAGGCCTCAGAATGACCCTGAAGTTCAAGACTAAAAAATTTGTAGAAAAACTACCAAGATGGAGATCTGTGCTTTGAGACAATCAAGTAGGTGGATGGAGACTGATATCCACCTGGATCATTCCTCCCCTTGTGATACGACAAACTCCATTTCCTTGAGTTCCCCCATTAGATGAGGAAATTCATGCTATATTTAGGTCCTTGTGAGACATATGCCTTGGTGAAGAGGATGACATGCTTTCACAACTCGTTAGACTTGTATGCATTACTAGCAGGTATCCTTTATCTTGATTTCCATGATATGATCATTATAACCTGCTTTTACTTGGTATTGGATTTCTGCGGGATATCATGGACCTATTGTTGGAGATGATGGATATGCTCAAAAAATTTGGCTACCTTGTCTATTTTAACCTAAGCATCGAAGTACATTGTCGGTATAGATTCAATGGGAATAGATACATCAATTGGGGCCAATGATTAGAACCCAAATAAAACCTGAAAAGGATTGTGTCCAATAGAGTTGTGGAGGGATATGTTATAGCTATGTTGAAAATATGGAAGGATTGAAGCCCGTGTATGCGGGTTCTTCGAGTTGTACATGAAAAATATTTGCATAATCATCTTGTTGACTACTTTTATTTGTTCATCTGATTGGGGATTAAAGGTATTAGATTTGGTCAAAATTTTATCAATGAGACACCATAAGTTGGACCAAAACATGTTGAGGAACGTGCTATCCCTATCTAAAATAATGGTTCAAGGTATCCCAAAATCATCAAAGAATATTTTAACAGTGGCTTAAACTATGATGCTCTTCTTTTAGGGTGTTGAAATGGCCATCTTAGAGAACTGATCAACAACCACAAACACACAATAATTACCATGCTTGGTGGATTGCAATCTTGACATGTAATCCATGGAGATTAACCCCCAAGAATTATTTGGGGTAGGTAAAGGAGTGTACAAACCTTGCTTCTTGATGGTTCGTTTAACAATGGAAATTTTTTTAGGGTAGGTAAAGGAGTGTACGACCCTTGCTTCTTGATGGTTCGTTTAACAATGGAAAACACAATGCATGATTTGATATAACACTAGACATCCTATCAAAGCTTTGGAAAGTAGAAATATTATTGAAGTATTGTGACTATCTTCTCCACAACAAAGTTCCCTCTCGCTTGACTATAATGTGCCTCCCACATTAGCTCAGCATGCTTGTTTGAAGGAACATAAAGGTGGCCTAGGTAGAACAAGTGTGTTGGACATATTATTTTCATTTATCTCAAAGGGTATGTTAAAGAAAGGAGATTGTTGAATATAATGTTTGATGACTTGAAAGATCACATCAAATGTTGACAAAGTGGCTTGAAGACTATTGATTTTTGTTGTTGAAGATAACATTTTCAAATGAATTTATAGATGATATGTTTGGATATTCTTCCTGATACCTTTCCAATGGTATATTACACTTAGTCAAACTCCTCTGACATGAGAAGATAAGTCAATTTGAATGTGACATTGGCAAAAGGATCAAAAACACCAAATTTGATTATAGAACATTAACCTTGTTAGAGTTCATGCATGTTTAGGGTAGATCCATGCATTGGTGAGTAATCAATGGATTTAGGAGCACAAACATGTGCACTATTTAACAAGACTAAACGTTCTTCTTGGTAGATCTAACAATTGTGGATAATGTGTATGGTCACATTATGTGCAGACCTGCACGACATTTAATGAAGGTTGCACCTCCCATATATTCCACATAAATTTTCTTTGGAATAGTAAAGTGATGAGATGTGGCAGACATGAAGTGGACCCCTTATTTGGATTCCATGTGGACCACTTAGTATAGGTGACCAGTGATGTGGCCCTTTGACATGGATGCACAGGTGGCAACACTAGATTGGAAAAGTGGCAAAATAGCAACATGTGGTAGAATCAGAATAGATCGAGGGTGATGATGGGGATGTATAGATAACATGATGATGTGTAAATATGGTGATGATGTGGAAAAATGATAATGTGTCACATGACATGCTCAATTGATATCTCTGACATCGAATAGTGCCAAATTTGAGTGAAACATGGAAACATTCAAAGAGTGCCACATGGAATTTGTGACAACATGTTGGAATCAATACATGTTTGTCTATTGACTCCTAGGACTAGGTCCCATCGGCTAGTCATATGAAGCTTCTAGAGGTCGGCCCTGTAGCAAGATTTGGCACCAAATTGTGTATAAATAAATGGCTCGATGACCTCAAAGTTACAAATTTTTGTGTGTTTTGTTTGGAACCAATAGAGGGTGTGCCCTTGTGGTTTGAATGAAAAGTAATAGTAGTAAAGTTGTGTTAATGATTCTAGTCTGTGGTTTGGTGTAGTTGGCACAATTATATTTGGTATGACGTGGTATTGGAACAATATTAATCAACATGGTTTGATGTAGTTGTGTTTGGTATGATGTGGTATTAACACTATTTTTATTGGCATGGTTTGGCACAATTGGTATGGTTGTGTTTGGTTTGATGTGGTATTGGAATAATTTTGATTGGCGTGGTTAGGAATAGTTGGCACAGTTGTGTTTGTTATAACGTGGTATTAGCACAATTTTGATTGTTGTGGTTTGGCACAGTTGGCACAGTTGTGTTTGGTCTAACGTGGTATTGGCATGAAGCATGTTGCCTTAATGCTTTGGTTGAGGTTTGTAGTTGGCACTCATGTTTGGCATTTGGTTTCAAGTTCTGTGGTTAGCACGAACCTTGTTAGCTCGACACTTTGGTTGTGAGGTCTACAGTTGGAATTGTTGTTTGGAATTTGGTTACAAGGTATGTGTTTGGCACAAACCCTATTGGGTTGACACTTGGTTGTGAGGCCTATGGTTGGAATTAGAATTTTGTTTGCAAGGTCTTTAGTTGACACTCTAGTTTGGAATTTAGTTATGAGTTCCATGCTTGGCATGGATTTTATTGGCATTGGCACTTTGGTTGTGAGGTCTCTAGTTGACACTCTAGTTTGAAATTTCGTTGCAAGGTCCATGGTTGGCACAAAGTATGTTGGAATTGGCACTTTGGTTGCGAGGTCTATATTTGGCACTCCATTTTATCATTTGGTAGCAAGGTACATGGTTAGCATGAAGTCTATTTGAATTGAAACTTTTGTTACAAAGTTGGAATTCCTATTTTCATTTGATTGTGAGGTTTGTGGTTGGTACAGAGCGTATTGGCTTGGCACTTGGTTGCGAGGTTTGTGGTTGGCATGCAGTATGGTTGATTGGCCCTTGGTCACAAGGCTGAATCTCACCCCTACCTTTGTTTTGGTTGCATGATCCAACTATTGATTAAAATTGTTTTTGTTTGAAAGGTATAAATGAGGAACACCACAACGTAATTGGTATTGAGTTTTATTCTGCTACATGAGATCACATATTCGAGTTCAACCAACATTCTCGTTTTTTCTATTATTATTTTTTTCCCTCAAGAGTGTATTATATCGAGAAATTAACTAACCAAAGGAGTTCTTTACTAGAATGTGTGCCAAAAAGGTGAAATTTGTAGATAGCAGACCAAAACGCTGCAATTTTTAGAACAATTAATATTCATAATGTTTTATGGGTTGATTTGAGGGCCAATTTGATTTTAAAAAAAGGGGAAATGACTAGAATTTTCTTATGATCTAAAAGGGGATCATGAAAAGTCATAAAGAATTTTTTTTTGAATACATGCAGTTGTATTTCTTTTATTATTTTCATAATGTTTTGGGCCATATGATTAGGTTTAGCATTGATACAAGAAATGAAGGATGTGTTACTATTGATGTTTTAGGGAACTGGATGAAGCTATATTGATATGATTAGATTTGGAAGAGGTGTATTATGTTGATTTTGGAGATCTAATATGAAATATTGTGAAAATTGGTCCACTATAGTTTAAAGAAGGAGGTGGATTATTATTAAATCTTGTTTTGTCTATTTCCCAAGGGGCTCATAGCATTGAGTTTTTCTATTGCATTACATTTTCTTACTTGTGCATTTGAGCCTAATGTTAACTTCAGCTCGTTCTCTTCTATATTTTCTGCTATGTATTATTTTTAGTTGTTAGCCTTGCATATATTGTTTTTATAACTCAACACATGTATCCCTCGAGAAAAATCCCCCAAGTGTCCATCTCTTGCCTGTTTTCCTTCCATTATGCCTAAGTATATCCCAAATGTTGGAACTAGTTTTCTTGTTCGTGAAACTCATTTACTCCATTATATTAAAACATTATTTAATTCCTTTTTGGAATTTTTATAATATGAAAAACACAAAAAATAAAAAAATATGATTAAAAAAGAGGCATGAGAAGCAGTGAGTTCTCAATTTAACATTGGAAATAGTCTTAATTCATGTCACCCTTGAGAAAAGCACCAAGTTATGAGACTTTGTCTCATCACATTGGATATAGTATGAAATTAAGAAACCAAACCTTGTGCTGTAAGGTTTTTAACTCCTTTGTTTAGGTACACTTCCGATCATATGGAGAGTTTGTTAATACCTCCTATGGCATGGAATGATATCAATATTTTTCATTATTGAGTATATGATGGTCATCATTATATCATGCTTAAGTTCAAGGTAAGTTAACTCTACTGTAATATTCCAGATCTGGGGCAACTCAACAAGCCTACTGAAATAATGCACTTCTGAGAATACTGTGCATAGAAATGAGTTTGCAGCTCCTAGATACCTTATATTAGCTCATCTAAGATCTAAATCCAAAAGGAGAGCAAAAAAAAATCAGAATAGGTGGGCTAAACAGATCTCCCACAAACTAGTCTAGCTGAAAACTACCCAAAGAGAGGGGCTGCAACTCTATGAAAAGGATTGCTTCAAAAATAACGCAGATCCACTGAAGCACTTTAGGAGGCTGATATGGAGGTTTAGAAATCAGATGTAAAACAACAAATCAGATGTACATTACAACCCATACATTGTACAAGAGAAGGATTGAGACAATACAGGAAAAACCCTCAGAAATGAGGTGCTACAACCATGAGAAAAGACTGTATAACCATGACAGCGTTATTTTTAGTGGCTGAAGCGGCAGTTTATTAATCTTCAGATCTATAGAATATATGTACATACAAATTTAGATCTAATACATATCCATGTACAAGAAATGTTGATCTATACATTCCCCTTGGGGTTTTGTGCAAAACATGAAGCACAAAGAGTAGATCTGAGATCTAAGATGGCAGATCTGCAGAATGATTCATAAATTTCTGAATAATACAATGGTATAGCAGATCATATATGAAACTAACATGGATTGGATGGCCAATCCATGGATCATCATAGTGAGAGGAAGAATCCCAACACCGGAGATCTCACCTCCAAAAGATAGACAAAACACCCTGCAGCTGTAGATCTGCGAATAACACTATCTAGGGAGAGAAACAATGATGCAAGCTTAGAGAATTCCTTGGCCTGATGCATATTTCTGGATCTAAAGCAAAATCAGCTAATGAACTCTTCCAGGAAGTTAAAAGACACACTCACTGAGAAAAGCCACTAGTAAAAGCTAGATCTGAGCACATCTAGTTTCTTCCACTGCTGCAACTCACCAGGACATCTCAACTCTCAATAGGAGCAACGATGTAGGTGTAAGGGGAGCTTGGCCTAAAAGCCTAATGTGGAAAATATAGCACAAGTCTCCTCCAAGATTTTCTCAAGGAAGGAGGTGGGATTCCTGAATAGGAAGTCCCAACAAGGGATGTCTAAGCAGACAATACCTTCATAAAATGATAATCTTCAACAACCCTTCTTGCTGCCCTCCTCTTCCTTTTATAAGATAGGAGTCTTGCCAAACCCTAAACCACCTTGAATCACTTAGCCCTTTTCACATGCGGTCCTCCTTCTAGAACTGCGCTGTCCCTCAAAGGGGTTGAATGCATCTAGACTGCACTGTTGACTTGGTCAAAGATGACCCACTCTTGTGATTTAGACCCATTCACACCTGCAGGAGTTTATTTAAATTGCCCAAATATGTCTCTGTTCACATACGCATTGATTTAATCTTGGTTTTCAGGAGTTTTACATGTCCTCCTTTACAATTTATTCATCAATCATGAAATGCAAAAATAAACAAGGAAAAATTAATATTACAATTAGCTGCAGCTAATTTAGGAATATTACAGTCTCCCCCTCCCACATGTTGCTTTTCCTTAAGCAACTGCAAGGGTGCTTTGAAAATCTCCCCTTCTTCTCTTGTGGCCTCCTCATCCAATAGTCTCCCCCCCATTGCTCTGAACTTTCTGCAATAGTACTGTCCTCCAATGGTCCCTCCTCAATGTGCAAATTGGCCCTTGGTGAATAAACCCAATGGCTCTCATCATGAAAGAATGGAAGTTTGTTATGGGAACCTTCTTGCTGATCCACAGCCTTCTCAAGATAGAAGTGATGACAATCATGGGGAATTTCATGATTCATAAGAGACTCCCATCTCCATGCTATCATCCAAATGAAGTGGATCTCCTCCCAGCTTGGCAATCCATAGAAAAACTCCTCCCCAATACATGTGAGAGGCATGTTCTCAACAAACATATGACTCACTCTACAAAGAGACAATTGATCTATCATAGTGGCCATAAAACATCTCATGCTCCCATGGAAGCATGCAATGCAAAAATAATGGGGAACTCCTTTCCCCAATGACACATCCAACAAGTGTTGCCTCTCCTCCAACCATACCCCCAACAAAGATAAGGACATCTTCAGCTTGTGGGATCACAATTAGAATCATGCTAGATGCCATGTATGATAAATGAGAAGGAAGATGTTCCCTCATGTGCAACCAACGCAGTTTTATCCTTAACTGCCATAGAATAGGATATGACAAGTGCCTTCCCCAACACTTGTTTGCTGCCTCATGCCTTTGGAATGCTTGGAGAATGTACATCATATTTGGTGTAAACTAATCACACCATGAAGAATATAATAGCTTTCCAAGATCCTTCAAGGAATGGCCTATATCATCATAGTTCATGGACTTGAGTGGCCCATGAAACCCATCATAAATAGTGCCCCATATTGGCACAATATCCTGGAAATGAGTATTAGAAAAATATAAGCACATAGGAGATACATTATAATGCTCAGAAAGACAAGATTCTCTATATACTTGTTTTACATCAGTGGGGTAACTCATAGATGAGTTCCCTCTCACACTCAATGAGTAAGAAGATGTGAATGATGGCTCTTCCCAAGAGTTATGCTCCTCCTCCTCTACCAAGTAGTCCATGCACATCTTCATATGAGAGTGCACCTCTTATTTGAAACCTTCCCATATGAATCCACCCAAGAGTGTATGATATGCTGTAATGAAACCAGTGGGTTTGGAAAGCAATATCTCATAGGTGGCATCTAGTAGTCTCTCCTTGAGCTTGGAGTCACTAACCAATAGAATAAGATTATAGAAATCGATAACTCCATCAACCACCCTGAACCTTTCATCCTTTACTTCCCCATCAAGAACCCCCCATGTGAAAAGGTCCCTGGAGTATTCCATCATGAGTTAGGAATCCCAATAAGGATCCAAGCTCTCCAACAATGATAGCATTGTGGAAGTCTGAAATGCAGCCCCTGTCTTCTCATGGCTCCCATATTTGACATCCTTGATATCAAGATCACATGTGGGAGTATCAAAAACTCATCTTTTCTACCCCATTTGCAGCTGATCTTTCTCAAGACAAGATTGAAGCATATGGAAATCAACTTCCCCTCGAAAATTCCTTGTCTTCCAAAACTTCCTCATTTTGGCCCAAGTGTACAAGAGGGTTAGCATCCCCTTGCCATGTTCAGAAATATTCTTTGTGAATGAAGAGATCATGGGATGCCACAAAGATATGGAGTTGCCATGTGTCCTCATGCTCATGCCACCATAGATCTCTGATTTCTCCTCTCTCAGTGCATATATCTGAGTGGGAGTTAGCAATGCCCCTTTCAGGAAATTGCTGATCTCTCTTCTGAATTCATGAGAGATTCTCTGCACTGTGTTAGATTTTCCCAAGGCTCCCTCCTTAGCCAAGTATGAATATGCTGCCCATAGTTGAGAGAACACTTTAGATTCCCCCCTATCAAGAGGTGCTCCTGGTAAAGTACCTCCTTGCAAAGAGGTGTCAAGGCATAGAGTAGAATGTGGATGTAGGTAGATAGATTTTCCCCTACCTTTAATGCATAATTCCTCTTGCCTTATTTTTGCTTCCAAGCTTTGAATCAGAGAAGGGTTCATGTTATTCTCCTTGTGATGCCCTTCCTCCTCTTCTCCTTCTTCCATCTCCAAGGTCTCATCATTTGGAAATGATGGTACATGCTACTCATGTGCTATGCCAAGAGCTCTATGTGTGAGACGTTGTGGAACTCCTTACAAGAGTGCAAGAGTTTCTTCTCTTGGAGAAAGTGCTCCAACTTCATCTTCATGAGGTGCTTGAGGTGATTTTGTTGTGACTACATTATGATCTCTTGTCTTCTCCTCCTTTTCAATAATTGAAAGTGTCTCATCATCAATAAGAGACCTTAGATCTTGGTCATCTATTGAAGGAGAAACCTTCATGATTTCCTCTTGAGAAGATGACCCTTCACTCAATGGAGATCTTGCCATTGGAAAGGCATCAAAAAAACTTACACCCTCTTCCATGGTCTTCAGAAATGGAGTTGGATTCATAGACACTTCCAACTCATGCAAAAGCTTCATCTGATGTGGTTTGATAGTGTCAACAAAAGATGTTAGATATGGAGCTTCATCAAACCTTTCTATCAATCTTGCAATAAACCTTGCATAAGTAGGTGCATTGGCATTGTTCAAGGAGAAAGACTCAAACAACCACCAAGCGTATGCTTTACCTTCAAAATGCAGCGCTGCTACTTTGATGGCTTCAATGTCTGAAACTTGATGTTGTTGCATGAAGTTGTCTAGCTCCTCCACCCAAACCTTGACTGGACATTTAGGTGATCCATCAAAGATACATAGATATAATCTACCCTTATCATGCTGCTCCTCCTTTGTGTCTTTTCCCTCCTTGAACTTGCAGAACCCTTGGAGGTTTAAGCCATCTTTGAACTCCTTGGATTGAGCTTCATACTCCTCCAAATACTCTCTAAGAGTCTCCCTTTTGGGCACAGCTCCTTTCTTCCTCTTCATGAAGAAATCACAGACAGAACGCTGAAGATTTGGTAATATGGCTGAGTGCACATATCCATGAGATGAGGATTTGTAATTTTCATCATGTATCGATCTTGTAGATCTGATCGGAAGATCTTCTTGTTCTTGAAACTTCCGGGGAGTTTCATTGCTTCTTCTCTCTTCTTCTTGTACAACCTCCTTGGAGAGGTTCTTGCTGGATTTGGAAAGTGATGAGAGTAAAATCATCTTATTCATCATTATAAACTTGCTCCTTACTGTACAACACTTTGGCTTGAAGCCACAGGCTAAGCCAAATATCTTGCTCTGATACCACTGTAATATTCCAGATCTGGGGAAGCTCAACAAGCCTACTGAAATAACGCACTTATGAGAATAATGTGCATAGATATGAGTTTGAAGCTCTTGGATCCCTTAGATCAGCTCATCTAAGATCTAAATCTAAAAGGAGAGAAAAAAAAATCAGACTAGGTGGGTTAAACAGATCTCCCACAAACTAGTCTAGCTAAAAACTACCCAAAGAGAGGGGCTGTAGCTCTATGCAAAGGATTTCTTCAGAAATAACACAGATCCACTGAAACACTTTAGGATGCTGATATGGAGGTTTAGAAATCAGATGTAAAATAGCAAATCAGATGTACATTACAACCCATACATTGTACAAGAGAAAGATTGAGACAATATAGGAAAAACCCTCAGAAATGAGGTGCTACAACCATGAGAAAAGACTGTATAACCATGACAGTGTTATTTTTAGTGGCTGAAGTGGCAGTTTATTAATATTCAGATCTATAGCAGATCTGTACATAAAAATTTAGATCTAATACAGATCCATGTACAAGAAATGTTGATCTATACATTCCCCTTGGGGTTTTGTGCAAAACATGAAGCACAGAGAGTAGATCTGAGATCTAAGATGGCAGATCTGCAGAATGATTCAAAAATTTCTAAATAATACAATGGTAAAGTAGATCAGATCTGAAACTAACATGGATTAGATGGCCAATCCATGGATCATCATAATGAGAGGAAGAATCCCAACATGGGAGATCTCACCTCCAAAAGATAGACAAAACACCCTGCAGCTGTAGATATGCAAATAACGCTGTCTAGGGAGAGAAACAACACTGTAAGCTTAGAGAATGCCTTGGCCTAATGCCAATGTCTGGATCTGAAGCACAATCAGCTAATGAACTCTTCCAGGAGGTTAAAAGACACACTCACTGAGAAGAGCCACTATTATAAGCTAGATTTGAGCACATCTAGTTTCTTCCACTGCTGCAACTCACAAGGACAACTCAGATTTCAACAGAAGCAATGCTGTAGGTGTAAGGGAAGCTTGACCTAAAAGCCTAATGTGGAAAAGATAGTACAAGTCTCCTCCAAGAGCTGCTCAAGGAAGGAGGTGGGATTCCTGAACAGGAAGTCCCAACAAGGGATGTCTAAGCAGACCATACCTTCATAAAATCATAATCTTCAACAACCCCTTCTTGCTGCCCTCCTCTTTATTTTATAAGATAGGAATCTTGCCAAACCCTGAACCACCTTGAATCACTTAACCCTTTTCACATGAGGTCCTCCTTCTAGAACTACGCTGTCCCTCAAAGGGGTTCAATGCATCTAGACTGTGTTGTTGACTTGGTCAAAGATGACCCACTCTTGTGATTTAGACCCATTCACACCTGCAGGAGTTTATTTAAATAGCCCAAATATGTCTCTGTTCACATAGGAATTGATTTATTCTTGGTTTTCAGGAGTTTTACATGTCCTCCTTTACAATTTATTCATCAATCATGAAATGCAAAAATAAACAAGGCAAAATTAATATTCCAATTAGCTGCAGCTAATTTAGGAATATTACATCTACGTTGACTATTATGTAACTATCTCTTTATTCCTTATGTTAGCCTTCCTAGTTGTCAAATGACTTTTAATATCAAGAAATATCTCTTTTATGTACTTATGTCAATATGGAAGGTTTCCATTGAATTTTCAGTGATGGATTTACTCTTATCGATATGAAAAAACACTTACAGAGTTAAACCTAGAGTATCACCCTAACCCTAATTTCATCATTGATAGGTGACCTTATTCTTATTAGTGGCATTCATCATTGGTCACTGACTAAGTGATTTCTCTTGTGTTCAACATCAACACACATATTCACACATTGGGATTCATATAGTACTTTGGGTTCCATTTTCCTCATTGGTGAAAATTACCACCTTTGTAGGCACCTTTCATTATTGGTCATTTCTCATAGGGTATCATTTATGTGCTATTTCATCTGGTGCATGAAAGAGATGTACGTGGTGGTCGTCGTTACAATTTTCTTTTAAGTCCTTCTAAGTAATTAGCATTCTAGCTACACTCATGTTGGTTGATGGGGGATGCTTTAGTTATCTCCTTCCACTGAATCGTTTCCAATCAAATTCAACTCATTTTCTCTGAGAGTAAGGTCTAGAGTCTCATTTAGTACCTCGGGGTTTGTAGTCATTAATGGCATATTCTTTTGCTACTGAGAGTGGGAATACATCCATGTCCCTTGATTTATAGATTCTACAAGTATTCAATTTTAGCTCCTTTATTTGCACCTGTTATAATGTACTAGGTACCTTGACTCCCATTATCATCAATAATGGATTGTCTCATGTTTGTTAATGTTATACATCAATTAATGATAATTAAATGTTTGCTTCGATGTTTTAATTCAAGTCATTTATTCACATGTTGTAGATTTGTACCTTCAATGGTAGGTTTGGAGACCTCAAGTTTGTGTAAGCATATTTAAGCAACTTCCTCAATTTTTGTTAAAGATTTCTGGAATAAAATTGTGTATTGGATTTGATATGTCCAACGTTTCAGACAGACACTCCAACCATCATCAAGGACTAGAAAACTTGATGTGTAAATGAGTGCTATAAGGAGCCTTTATATAGGAGAAGGTTATCATGTAGTTGTTCTTGTTTTTTTAACCCTCTTTGGCCCTCTAATTCTCATTCTATGTGGTTCCTTCCCTTCCCCAACCCTGCGTCCATTCTTTGAGATGTCATTTTAATTCTTTCTCGGGGCATATATATATATATATATATATATACCTTAAACCCCTATTTTTCGACTCTGTAATTTATGTTGTACCTTATTTGAATTAATTAATTAAATTTCAATTAAGGAATTTTAAATTTGACTATTAATATTTATATTTTAATATTTCCTTAATTATTATTTATAATTCATGTTAATTAATTTTAATTGAACACGATATTAGATTATTTATCGAGTTAACCTTTGACCTTTGATTATTAAATTAATTATTAACTTTTACCCTAATGACTACCTGCTAACCTTCTCCTATATAAAGGCTCATCGACGGTCATTTACCCATCAAGCTCTGTAGTCCCTAATGATGGGTTGATCCAAGAGGATCTAGAAATGGAAAAAAATTCAAAATATCCATATTCGAGTGACAATAGAACCATTCCGTAGAGCTTGAAAAAATTAATCTAACGCAACTTGAACAGGGGAAAAATGAGTTGGTATGACAAATATATCACAGTATGAAGTTTCAACATAACAAGTAAAATTGATGACATAATTGCCATATGGTAGCACAAGAAGGTGTAACATGGAACTATATGAAGCTAATATGGCATGTTCTAATGATGACACATAGCAGTATAGAGTGATAATGTGGCATCACATGTAAGTGACATGTGGCAGGGTCAACTACCACTGAGTGTTAGCTGATGTGGCTTGAGGACTAGGCAGATGGGTGGCTAATAGAGTGACAGGTGGCCTAGTGAATGGGCACCACATGTCCCTAGGATAGGGCACCACGTGGCCTTGGTTGTGGTCAAACTTTTGGTGCCAAACTAGCGCTAACAAAGTTTGAACATGAGAACTACTAACCACAATACAAAAAAATTACTACTAGACCGTAGGACTTGGTTGTTTATGGAAAAGAAATACATTATATTTATGGTGATATGTTTCATATGGGGAAAAGGGGTGG
>JAXQQM020078186.1:0-15149 GCA_034641835.2 Pinus albicaulis
CAAGACTGTGGAGGGATCCTTGAGTCAGCCCTACTCTTGGATCACATACGAGCTACGGGAGCCTTAAGACGGTAGCGAGACAAGTCAGGAGATGGTTGTAGAAGGTCACATTGAAGCATAAGAGGGAGCTGAAGATCTGAAGAGGGAGCATTGTAATGTAGAGGCAACAACAATGCAAAGGGGTTGATGGGACTTCAGTAGCGCAGAGAAGTTGTGTTCATGCAGTGAAATTTTGCAGCATAATAGTGCCTCCAAGAGGATAACGTAAATCAGCATCCAGGGAGCTTCAGTGACGGAAGGCAACCTGACTTATCTATCAAACAGTTGGGCAGAAGTCCTTCAGTTTCTTACTTCTCGACAACTAAGTTGGAGTGCAACAGTTAGCAGTAACAATGCTATGGGCAACATGATGCAACAATTTGAGAGGAAGCTGCAATACAAATGTGGTAGTGTCAATGGTAGTGGCATGGGCAAGAGTATAGAGAGAAACAATGTAGTGGATGGAGGGCATCACGCCAAGCATTAGTAGCACATAACCAAGCTTCAAAATCTTGTAGTGCATGGTGTGAATGCATTGCTAGAGCACACTCCATGCTAAGAGGGAGCGTTGAGATTTTGTATAGTTGGTGTAGCATCGAGTGTGATCTAGCCCTAAATTTTTTTGGAGGGGTTAGGACACACTTGAACTCCAAAACCCAGAAAGTGTTTTGTGAAATTTCAAATGGTGTTCAAGTTATTCAAATAATTAATTATTTTAATGGATTTCCTAAGTGTAAACTTAGGAAAATTAAATAATTAAAGTGAATTAATTAATACATGTGCTGAAATGTTCTGAAAGACACGGATCAAGTAGTCTTTTAATCTCAGCCATTGATGAGTGTTTTAATCCAGGCCTTTGAAGAGTTCAACGAAAAAGTATAAGAGAAAGGCTTGAGGGTCAGTTGGAGACATACACACAGTTTCAGAGCTAAGAAATAGATTTGGAATTTTAGGGCAGGGTTTGTTGAGAATTTCCGAAGGAATTTTCTGTAGTGAGGGGTAGTATTGGATAAGGGGATGATATGATCCCAGATCCAAGATTCAGTAAGAGGTAGAGGAGAAGAAACAAGGACAACGCAGAGAAGCAGAGCAACAACTATGTAGGTGCTGTGCAGCCGCTACGCAGGACAACCCTGAGGCTCCAGAGGGCTTCAGAAATTAGGAAAAGGGTCTCTAGGGCCAGTGTAAGGCCTACGTTACCCTCTCAGGGGTCATGTAGTCCCTCTTTGGGCAACACAGTGGCATTCTGAGGCTAGCAGGGCTGACGCTGGGGCTTTAGGGGCAGCATTGGGGTTGCTAGGGCTAGATCTGGGCTCAGTATTTTAAATCCCATTTGAGGGTGTGGATTAGTCAGATATTTGGTCCCAAATCTACAGGTTAGCTGCATATTTTATTCTCTGTCAGGTTTCTAGATCTGGAACCTAGATTTACCGTACTCATAATCTACTTAATAAAATAAAGCCTCATATCTGCTGCATCGGTTCTCCCGCTTTGGGTTTTTCCAGGGACTTATGTCCAAAAATCCATGTGTCACTTTGATGGATGAGCTTATTATTCAATAAATGATCTACATGTGTAGACTATAGTTGTGTTTATTTCGATATTTTCTGAATCTAATTTCTGGAAATAACTTGTAATAATTTAACTCAAGTAGGAGAAATAAACCATGATTTTGCAGTAGAATTTTCACATTTGACACCACAACAATTGGAAGAAAAAAGAGAAAATTGGATTTGCTATAGTTGTGATAGAAAATACAATAAAGTTCATATGTGTGCTCAGAATAAATTATTTTAAATAGATTGTGAAGAGGAGGAAGAAAATGAACAAAGAACTTCAAAAGAGGAGGATATACACCAGGAACCAACCCTAGAGAGAGAAGAAATGAATATGACCATATCTTGTAATGCATTGGAAAGAATTACCACTACTCAAACTCTCAAGATAGAAGGACATATCAAGAAGAAAAATGTAATAATGTTGATTGATTCAAGTAGTACCCATAGTTTTATTCATTGTAAGGTAGCCAAGGAATTGAATTTCTTTCTATACCCAACACCAGAGTGTCAAGTGATGGTTGCAAATGGAGGAACTATAAATTGCTCTAGAAAGTGCCATAATATCAAGATAAGCATGGGGGAATATGTATTTAATATTCCAATGATATTCATTCCAATGGGTGGTGCTAATGTTGTACTAGGAGTACAATGGTTACAATCTTTGGGGACGATAGATTTTAATTTTCAAGAAATTTTCTTGAATTTTTTTTTCAGAAGGAAAGGAATTTTAATTACGGGGTATCACAAGGAAGTCGAGAAAGATAATAAGCTCTAATTTCATGACAAAGCTTCTGAAGAAATAACAACGAGGTGTAATTGCACAATTATGCTCACTATAGGATCAAACAACTAAATCATCTATTTCTCCAAATCTCCAAAAAGTCTTGGAAAATCATTCCAATGTGTTTGAAACTCCCAAAGGACTCCCACCTATTCGTGATCATGATCATGCTATTCATTTGATTCTAGGAAGTGTTCCTCCAAACATTAGGTCTTACATATATCCTTATGCCCAAAAGAATGATATTGAACGTATGGTTGCAGAAATGCTAGAGGCTGGCATAATTCAACCTAGTCAAAGTTCTTTCTTTGCTCCAGTAGTACTGGTACACAAGAAGGATGATTATGGTGTATGTGTCTGGATTATAAGGAGCTCAACAAGCTCATTATTAAATACAAATTCCCCATCCCCTTCACTGATGAATTATTGGATGAATTACATGGAGAAATTTACTTCACCAAGCTGGACATTCATTCTGGATATCATCAAATTATGAAGATTGAAAAGATTCCGAAAACAACATTCATAACTCATGAGGGTCATTATGAATTTTTGGTCATGCCTTTTGGCCTTACTAATGCACTGTCCACATTTCAAGGTTTGATTAATTCCATTTTCAAACCCTTCCTTAGAAAAATTGTGTTATTATTTTTTAATGATATACTAATTTACAAGTAGTTTTGGAATGATCATGTTCAACATGTTGACAGGGTGCTCAAACTATTGGATGAGAAACAATCATATGCAAAAACCTCCAAATGTTTCTTTGAAGTATAGGAGGTGGAATATTTGGGTCACATTGTATCTCATGAGGGTGTTAAGGTGCACCCTAACAAAATTAAATCCATTAAGGAATGGAAAATCCCTACAACGATAAAGCATCTTCGAGGATTTCTGGGGTTAACCAAGTATTATCGCAAGTTTGTTAAGAATTATGGGAGAATATCGACACCTTTAACATCATTACTGAAGAAAGATGCATTTTCTTGGACTCCAGAAGAAACTAAGGCCTTTGAATATCTTAAAGAGGCAACTTGCCAAGCACCAGTCTTAGCTACATGATCAGGAGCTCAATATTTATCAGAAATGCTTCAGACCTGAACAACCGGATAGAGTTCATCACTAATATTCCAATGCAAATTGTTTCTTCAAAATCCAAGTTCGTATGAGTGAGTTATGGTATGATGTTCATTTTCCCAAACAGGTAAAAATTGTGCAGAACAATGACAGTCTGATGACTTGGCAGTCCAGTTAGCACCTCATGAGTCTTTAGAGAATATTTTCCAGTTTTTTAGACAATGAAACTGTGACAAGTGTCATCTCCAGATTCGCCAATGTTGCTTGGGGAAGTTGAATTTGTCTTCTATTTCCTAATTTTGGAATTATTACTATGGTGGATTATTTTATTGGTGGAATTTATAGGCCAATGGGGAAGGGCGACGTGGCGCAGTTTAGAGCCAAAGAAATTTTACGGATAATCTTCAGTTGGTGGCGTGTAAATGCATAACCATCTAATCCTGTACTTCAAAATTTAATAAACCATGTAATCAATCACTGCATTCAACCATCTCACATCGGTAGTTTAGGAGCGGAGGACATAAGGCAACAACAAAATGATTTGCGATTGCGTGGTAAGTGATGTGGCGATAAGGTGGGTCCTACCAATCGCATCGAGGGTTTATAGGAGTAGGCAACATAAAGCATTAACAATGTAATGCGATATATCGCATCGGGGTATCGCAATCGCAAGACAAAGAATGCAACGTAAAATGATTTATAGTGGGGCTGCGTTGCGATCTGTGATCTGCGATAAGTGACTGCGATGCGATCTGCGGAGATTTAAATCCTATAATCCATGTGTTGAGCCTCAAAATTGTGCTTTCCTTCACTTAATTTTACCTCATTTTCCCTTGTCCATTGCTATCTTAGACTCAATTGATCAATGAATATAGTTAAAATTACTTCTAGAATGATTTACATGACTGACATGCTAAGTTTTGTGATTTTTGCCATTGTAAAGCATTTTGACCGGAACTAGCTGCAGAATGCAGACATTCCGTAGCTAACCGGCGATTCTACAGCTGCCTTCATGTTTGAGTATGTTCCAGGTGGACTCTTGAGAAAAACCGCATATGGGCATGATCCACGTCATGTCTACATGGTTCGTTGCTCATCATGGAGGAAGAAACGAATTCTGGGTATGGTTTTGAACGTGGGGAACACATTTAGGAAGGAAGACTTCTATTAGGACTGTCTCAGTCCAGATGTATTTTCCTCTTCACGCAGCCACTTCAAAGAGTCCTAACGAGATTCCGATAAGGAAAGACAGCGTTCCTGAATTGTTGCAAATATTGTTATGTGCATTTGCTTTATAAACACTCGAGAGACCGAGAGCTATGTTAGAGATTTTATGTTAGATTTGCTGCTAGATTTTGTTTAGACTCTGTGCTACATTTCTGAAGACGCAGAGTGTTATGTTCAAGTTCTTTCATCTTTAATGGAGCAGACCGTGTTGTTTTGAAGCGTGATTTAATTTGGAGTTGAATTCCGTCAGGTGGTAGAGGGCCCCTACCTCTTGCACGGATTTATTTTGCGTAAATTAGATAAGTTTCCTAGCTGCCTTTACGTTTTGCATTTGAATTAATAGTTGTTTTAATTAGCTACTGTAGTCGTACTCATTCTAACTCTTCCACAAGAAGATGCTCTTCCAAAAGACTATAATGATAAATGTTGAATGACTATAGTATTGTAGGATTAGGAGTTGAATTTATAGTTGTTTTAACTAGCTACTGTAGTTATATTCATTCTAACTCTTCCACAAGAAGACACTCTTCCAAAATATTATAATGATGAATGATGAATAGCTATGGTACTGTAGGATTTAGTTGTAGTTTTTGCTATTCACTATCACAGTTACACTTGTTCTAATCACTCTTCCACAAGAAGAAACTCTTCCAAGAAATTCTTAAGAAGTTCAATACATGACCGTGATAATGAATGATTTAGTTGTGTGTTTGTACTAAGTATCATCTCTGTTCTTGCTCTTAAACGCTTGCCCAAGACATCATAATGACGAGTAGGGTATGGATATGATATCTTAGTGTTTCATTTGCTTTTAGTCTATTTGCTTACAATTGCACTCAATTACACAGTCAAAATTGTTCTACCTCTTCCAAAAGAAGGAACTCTTCCAAAATATCACTAATGATGAACAAACAGATTGTGTAACTTCATAGAATAATGCATGTTAGCATAGTTAGAATGCTCCGGAGTTTCATTGCATTTAACTCATGTTCAATTACTTTGTTTCGAGTTTGATGATGACTTATAGTTCAACATTGTTCTAGATTAGTGGCATCTTAGGTTCATTCTTAGATTAAATCATTGCACTTGCACTTCATATTCAAATTGTCATCCATTGCACAATAGATTACTTCAGTTGTTAGGATTAACAAGACAGCCTTCATTATTCACAAACCTCTTCTTGTTCTAAAATCTACAAATGATCCATAACCACATGAGCAGAAGACAACATCACTATAAGGCCTGAAGTATCTCTGCAATTTCCTTATCATTTCATAAACAGAGTCCTCCCTCAAAAGCCTACTTTGAAAAGAAATCAATAACTCTTGAGTAAAGGTTTTGTGACATTCAATTAAATTGCAGAATAGAGATAGGAGCTAGTTCTAGAATAGGAGATCTTATGATGATAACAATGTTTTTCCTCTAATTATGTTTCAAATCTCTAATCAAGGACAAAGTATTGCATCATTGTAAGTTAGTTGTTTCACTGTCTATTTAGAGAATTTGCATACTTAGTGATCATTTCTCAATTTTAGTTTGTGTTTTGAATCATTTGTTTAAAAGTCATTATCAAGCTTTGCTTTTATTTAGTCATAGTTTAGATTTAATTTTGCTTCAGTATTCCCAATTGCATTTGCCATTTGTCATTCCATCAATTAGGCTTAACTCTGTTTTTAATCACCAGCTTCTTTCCACTAGCTTTCTAGGCATTTTTCCTGCAAACATAAAACTACCAAAAGACCAAAAACATCACAAAACACTACACACAACGCATTACGAAACAAGCACCTAGGTACATACAGTACACTTCACTTCAGCAGTTTACAAATCCTGGTTGACAATTAAATGAGCTCAGTTTAGGAGACTAGATTGAGACCAAACATTTTGGCGCCGTTGCCGGGGAAGTGAAAACTAGGTAACCTTTGTTTCTTAACATCCAAAAAAAATTTTATGCGTAGGGAGAGAGATTCAAGGGGAAGATTTATAAGCAGCAAAGGCAGAAGTTTGATTTCTAGAACATCACCTGTTTCATCTAGATCCAGAGCTAGTACACCTTCAACTCAAACCAATCTTCCATCCTTTACTGATCCTGGACTTCTAGAAAATCTAAGATCACCTATTCCATTAGAGAAACCTTCTACTTCATCCACTGAACCTGCCATAGAAGAAAATCTAAAAACTCCTGTTAAGAACACAAACCTTTCTATTTCCACAGGAGAGTCAACCATGGCAGAAGAAGGAGGGGGAGGAGTTTTTAATGGAGAACACACATTATTTGGAGGTGGAGGTAGAGGTAGAGGTAGAGGAGAAGGAGGAAGAGGAGAAGGAGGTAGAGGTGCAGATGGAGGAAGAGGTAGAATAGGAAGCTCTTTTGGGTTCCCTATACTTGATGAAGAAACCAATACAACCATGAAAAACATTTCGCCCTTTGTCCTTCCAAACTTCTATGGACTTAAAACTGAAGATCCTGAAACTTTCTTATTCGAATTTGAAGTGCTGTGTAGGACTTATGACTACCTACAAGATGCTCAAAAACTGAAATTATTTCCTTCAACTCTGAAGGGAGCAGCATTGAAGTGATTTATGAGTCTAATCAGTAGCTCTATTAGAACATGGGAAGACATGAAACAAGCATTTCTAGAGAGATACTTGGATTATTGTATGCCGGTTAATCATAAGGAAGAAGTGTTCAAGATGTTACAAAAAGAAGATGAAAACCTAGAAGATTTGTTGGAAAGATTTAATTACAACATCAAAAGGGCAAAAATGGAAAATCTAGATCAAGACACCTTAAAAGCTCTTTTGTTGAAAAAAATTAGGGATGAATGGTTGGATATCCTAAATATGATGGGAAAAGGGGATATATCACAACTCACATTACCTGAAATATCTGAGTTATGTATCAACCTTTCAAGGGGGAAATCTAAAACTGCCAAAGGTCCAAGAGATCCTGCTCTTGCAAGGGTAAGTAAATCTGCTTCTGGGACAGTAAGTAGATCAGAAATAGGACACATGCTTGATGATTTTAAATCTGACATCTTAGGGAGTCTTAGTGAACAAATAGACACCCTTAAGATACAAAACAAGCAGAAGGCTGAATCTGATGCTTTGGCAATCTTTTGTCCCAAATGTAGAAAGAAACATGCCTTAAGAGAGTGTCCTTTGGATGTAAAAGTTATAGAAACCTGTGTCATTTGTTCTGAGAAACATGAGACCAAGAATTGTCCTTCTCTTCCTGGTCTCAAGGCTGTTTTTCAGGAAGAAACTCCTACAGATTCCACAGAGTCTCTTAACTTTGTATCTAGAAGACCTTGGCAAGGACCTCAGACACAAGGATTCCATGATCAAATGTATAATCAACCTCCACCTTGGAATTCTTGGCAGCAACCTTGGCCCCAATTTCAAAATCAATCTCAATCTTGGGCACAAGGAACACAAAGTCCCTATGGAAGATACTCTCCATACTATCAGTATCCACCATCCTATCCACCATATCCACATTTTTATCCTCAAAATTCTCAACAAAATTTTCCTCAAAATCTTCCACAAAATTTTCAACAAAATCCTCAACAACATCATCAGAACCAACCACATCAAAATCAACCACTTCCATTACCATTCCCTCAAAAATCCAATCAATTACCAGCTCAACCCATACCAAACCCCAATAATAAGAACCCTCAGAATACATACATGATAGAAGGACAACAATTTCCAACTTATTTAATTACTCCTCTAGACCTTAGTGATGTTCAAATTAGGTCTGGAAGGATACTTGAGAAGAGGAAACCTTCTGTGATCATACAAGAACAAGATAATTCTGAGGAAGACTCCCTACGGGTTAATAAAAGTCTTGAGGAAAACACATCCTTTCAAGACCAAAACATTGAAAAACTAAAACAAAAAGATCCAAAAAATCAACTCCTGTATTAGAGCAACCATCCACATCTACTTCTACACCTCCCTTCCCGGAAAGATTACAAATTGATAAAGGTGTAGAAAAACAAATCATGGTGCCTAATTATGATTTCTTAGATGAATTGAGAAATGTTTGCATTAAAATTCCAATATTGCAAGCCATCAAGGAAATCCCAATTTTAGCCAAAACAATAAAGGAGTTGAGTATGAAGACAACAAGAAAAAGAATAAGAGAAACCAAGAAAATTCAACTGGTAGGACAAATAGCAGACATTATGATGGGAAATATTGCTATTCCAAAGTATCTTGACCCAGAAAATCCAGTTGTCAAAATTCACATCAACGGAATTGAAATTCAAAACACACTCATTGATTTAGGAGCAGCAATAAATATCATGAGTAGACAGATCATGGACAAACTGAAACTTCCTATTCTTCTCTTTACACCCACACTATTACAATTAGCAGATAGATCTGTGATCAAACCAGATGGGGTAATAGAAGACATTCCAGTGTCCCTAGATTCTTGGGAATACCCTGTGGATTTCATGATCCTAACTCCCAAGAATAATCTAGGAGGCCATCCTGTTATATTAGGAAGACCTTGGTTGGCTACAGCTGATGCTTTTATTAGTTGTAGGTTTGGTGATATGTATATTTCTGATGGTAGTTCAACTAAGAAATTCACTTTATATCCTCCAGCTAGGACAATTACAGATCTAGATGACACTCAATGGATAGAGGATGAAGAATATTTACAACCACTCTTCACAATTTCAGAAATTAGTGAAGATAATCAAATTTTGAATACTCTAGAAAACTTTGAATCTTCTCCAGAACATAAACATGAATCATTTCAGGAGGGATCCAATATTGAATTTTTCTCATCTAGGCAAATGTCTCTTCATTCTATGGACAAATTTGGCAGCTCTACAAGTGAAAATTTTCCAGGCAAAACCTTGAACATAAACAAAAACCTAGAAAAATCTCAACAAGAAGAGTTAGTCAAAATATTACAGAGACATTCTTCTGCATATGCATGGGAATACACTGACATGAAAGGGATAAGTCCCAAGACTTGTACTCATCACATCTATATAGAGGCAAATTGCAAACCAATCAGACAACCTCAAAGATGGATGAATCCAAATCTTAGGGAAATTGTTAAGGAAGAATTGCAAAAATTGTTAAATGTTAATTTCATCTATCCTATTTCAGATAGTCAGTGGGTTTCTCCTTTGGTAATTGTGCCAAATAAAAATGGAAAATGGAGGGTGTGTGTTGACTACCGAGAACTGAATAAAGCTACTCTTAAAGACCATTTTCCCTTGCCTTTCATAGATCAAGTATTAGATACATTAGCTGGCAAAAAGTACTTTTCATTCTTAGATGGGTTTAGTGGTTACAATCAAATCCAAGTAGCACTGGAAGACCAAGATAAAACCACATTCACCTGTCCTTGGGGTACCTATGCCTACCGAGTATTGCCATTTGGATTATGCAATGCACCTGCAACATTCCAAAGGGCAGTATTAGGAATTTTTTCGGATCTAATACATGACTGTGTAGAGGTGTACATGGATGATTTCACGGTTTATGGGGACACATTTGAAGAGGCTTTAGAAAACTTGGAAAAAGTCTTAAAAAGATGTCAAGAAGCAAACCTTTCACTTAGTCATGAAAAATGTTTTATGATATTTACTGAAGGTATTGTTTTAGGGCACCACATTTCAGGGGATGGGATTAGAGTTGATGAGGCAAAAGTTGAAGTCATTTCTAACCTATCCATTCCAAGTTGTCAAAGAGATGTTAGAATTTTTCTAGGATTTATAGGGTATTATCGGATATTTATAGAAAACTTCACCAAAATAACATCTCCACTCTTCAAATTACTCACCAAAGATTGTGAATTCAAGTGGACTTCTGATTGCCAGTTAGCTTTTGAAACCCTGAAAACCAAAATTTCTGAAGCACCTATATTAAGGGGACCTAACTGGAAGTTACCTTTTCATATCTCGACAGATGCTTCCGATATAGCTCTAGGAGCAGTATTGGGACAAAAAGATTTGATTCCCTATGCCATCTATTATACCAGTAAAAATTTGACTCCTGCAGAGTTAAACTATACTGTAACTGAAAAAGATTTTTTAGCTGTTGTTCATGCCATAAACAAGTTTAGACACTATATAACAGGCTATGAAACTTTTATTCACACTGATCATTCTGCCATTAGATACTTAATGAATAAATCAATCACTAATGGCAGAGTTATAAGATGGTTGTTATTATTGCAAGAATTCAACATTACTATTCTTGATAGGCCTGGAAAACAAAACACTGTGGCTGATTTCCTGTCTAGAATCCAAAATATCAAAGATGAAACTCCGGTTGAAGATCAATTTCCTGATGAATATCTTTTTGCAATCTCTACTCAAACTCCATGGTTTGCTGATATTGCCAATTATTTAGTTTCAGGAAAATTTCCTTCAATTATGAATGTAAGAAATAAAAGAAAAATCATTAATGATAGTGCAAGATATTCATGGGTCGCTAATGAGTTGTACAAGACAGGTCCAGATTTGATCATTAGAAGGTGTGTTCGTGAAGATGAGATGCCTGAAATTCTCAAGGCATGTCATGATGAACCTAGTGGCGGACACTTTGCAGATAAGAGGACAGCCTATAAGATCCTTAATTTAGGATATTATTGGCCATCTTTGTTTAAAGATGCAAGGGAGTATGTAAAAAGGTGTGACAGTTGCCAAAGGGTAGGAAAACCTTCTCCTTCAGGTGAGATGCCATTACAACCTCAGGTACACATTGAACCTTTTGAAAAATGGGCTTTGGATTTTGTAGGACCTATTAGTCCTCCATCAAGACCAAAGAAATATATATTAGTTTGCACTGATTATGTTACTAAGTGGGTAGAAGCTAAACCATTACTTGTTGCTAATGAATCATCTGTAGTTATTTTTCTTTTTGAGGATATTTTTACTCGTTTTGGTGTCCCAAGGGAAATTGTTACAGATCAAGGAGCTCAATTTACATCAAGGCTAGTGGAGCAAATGATGGAGAAGTATAAAATCAGACATAGAACATCTACTCCTTATCATCCACAAGCAAATGGTCAAGTGGAATCCACTAATAAGGTCATTGAAGGAATCCTAACAAAGACTGTTCATCTACATAGAAGAGATTGGGTAGATAGGCTTCCTGAAGCCTTGTGGGCTTATAGAACTACATGGAGAAACACAACAGGCCATACTCCTTATGAGCTTGTTTATGGAAAGAAAGTTTTGTTTCCCATAGAGTTCCAAATTCAAACATTCAAGATGGCAGTTCAGCTAGGACTTGATCTAACGGAGGCACAAAAGCATAGACTGGAACAAATTAATGAATTGGATGAGATCAGACAAGATGCAGTTCAGAAAACAAGTCTAGTCCAACAGCAAAGGGCTAGATGGCATGACAAGTACATCAAAGAGAAGAAATTCAAAGAAGGTGATTGGGCTCTCTTGTTTGATTCAAAATTCAAGGATTTTCAAGGAAAATTTCAGACACATTGGCTTGGGCCATATGAAATTGTTGAAATTTTTGATAATGGGGCAGTCAAAATTAGAACTATAGATGAAGAAAAGGTCACTTTTCTTGTGAATGGTCATAGACTGAAGCTTTACCACAAGCCACTCTCAAGGGAAGAGTTTTTCAAGAAGTTTCAAGGAAGTAATGATGTGAAGTTAATGAAGAAGAGTCCCTCTTCTTCATCAACTTGATTAAATTTTCTGAAGCAGTCATTTTGAAAAAAAAAAAAATAAAAAAAAATAAAAAAAATAAAATAAAAATAAAGGTATAAACATGAAAACCAATCATTGATTGGCATGTTTATACAGAAAAGATAGGGTGAAAATCAGAGTCTCTCTGACACTCTAACTTTTCCCATATTTGTTTTTACAAGCAGCTGTTACAAAAATCATAAGTTCAGTTCCATAGTGCTTATGATTCATTTCATTTCATTTCACTCCATCCACTTATTAATCCATACTCCATTTCATTCCACCATTGATCTTTCACTCCATTCCACATTTCATTCATCTCATTTCATCCTCCATCCATCTCATTTTCATGACAAAATACAAAATTTGATGTCTTACTGTAAGTGAATAAAACATTTCATGAATTGCAGTACAGTTCTTATGTTCTTTCACTCCATCCATTCCATTTCATCATCCACTTCATACATATCATAATCCACCATCCATTTTCATTCATACCACATAACATCTCACCCATATTCCAAAAACACTCCATTTTCATGATTAAAGTGCTCTACAGGAACATTCTGCAGCTCAGTAGACATTCTGCAGCTGATCAGCCTTTCTGCAGCCAGACAGTCTTTCCACAGCTACAAATCCTGAAGGCATCAACCAGCAGACATCAGAATTGCAACAAAGTGACCCAGTGTATCCATGAATCAAAAGCATCAAGAAAATTATGAAGACTCCTCCAAAGGTGAACAAGAAGACAAAGGCTAAAAAAAAAAAAAATCAAATGAAAGGCAGAGGTAAGAAGTTTAAATTATAATGGCATTTCATAAAAGTTTAGCATAGTTTAGTTATGGATTGTTCAAAAAGGTTGTTTTAATTGTTTTTATTGATCAACACCAACAAACCCTCTACAGACTTTGGATTAAAATCTTCCATTTCAAATTTCATATCCGATATCATTTAAGCGGTTAAAAAAATGGCCGAGGTATTTGAATTCTCCACGTCTCTTAACCAAATCATTCAATGATGATTTCCTCTGCCGTCGTAAAATCCTCCGCCGTCTCTTCAATCATTAATGCATTCCCTCCACCTCACTCCACTACTTCATTCCGTGACCACTGCCATAACTTCATTCTGTAGCCGGCATTCCATTCCGAAGACAGAGATATTATTATCACTGAGAGCAGAGCCAAAGGATATCAGTTTGAATAACGTTGAGCATTGTAAACTCAGAGCAGAGCAAAATGGTAAATTTGGAAGCATAACAGCGTGAGAATTTGAAGCCATTTGATTCTGTGGGTATACAAAGTATCACTGTGGGCAGAATTTGAGCATTCTTACTATAAACACAGAAGTGTAGCAGCGTGGAGTTTGAAGTCTTTTGCTACCAGAGACAGAGGTATTGCAGTGTTGAAATTGAAACCATTTGCTACCAGAGACAGAGGTGTTGCAGTGTTGAATTCGAAACCATTTGCTACCAAGAGCCAAAGGTATTGAAGTGAAGAAGTTGAAGCCAGTTGTCACTGTCAAACAGAGACGTATCAATCCAAAGTTCAATTGTCAACAGAGGCATATCAGCCCGAGGTTTTGAAGCTGTTGCCACTATAAATCAGAGGTATGTTATTCCAAAATTGAAACCATTTCCATTCAGAACTTAAAGCCATTTCAATCCGAAAGTGAAATTCATTGTTTTGTGGGTAGAAGAGTGTTAATTTGAACATTGAAGAAAAAAATCATGGGTTTCATCGTAAGGACTGAACCAGTGGGTTCAAAATATTTAGAAGGCTACCCACAATGCAAATAAATGTTACAACAAATAGGATGGCTTCAATTTTTGGAGAAATTTAATGGCTTCCACCAGGAAGTCACTAAAACATTTGCAAGATCATTTCAAGGAACCGAAGTTGAAGTAGGAGATGTAAAATTTACTGTCACTGAAGTTTTCACTGCAGAGGCTACAGGATTACTCAGAACTGGAGAGAGATGGTTTAAAAATAGAGAATTCCACAATGACTCCTGGAAACAAATTTTAAAATCACCAAATATGGATGTCAGTGTATTCAAGAAAGGAATTCCCAGTTCTGCATTGAAAAAAAAATGGAGAAACATACTACTTCTTTTGCAAAAAATTGTTACATGTGAGGGTAGATATGGGACATTTTATGTCTACCACATTAGACTAATGATGCATTTTCTGGGAGAAGACTTAAACCTACCATATTTCTTACTTCAAAGTCTGAAAAAGATGGCTTCCTGTGTTCAGAGAAGAGTTCAATTTTTAGAGACAACCCTATATCATCATGGTTTGGTCAAAATTTTGATTGAGCATCATCTAGCTAAAACAAATGATACATGGGATGATTTCTTAATAAGAAATCATTTTGAAGAAGCAAAAGAACCATCACCTGAACCACATCCTACAAAGAGAAGTAGGAAATGGAGGGCTTCAAAAGTTGAAATTGACAAACCAGTCCAAGAGAGCAGTGAGGAAATCATTTTAGAGAAGTTGACCCAAATCAAGAGGCAACTTAAGGAAGAAAAGGTAATCAAGAAATCTGTTATGGAGAAAGGAGAAGGATCTTCTCAGCCTAGGAGAAGCCACAGACTCAAAGGGAAACTGAAGAAAACACTAATCAAACAAACAGGGGTGATTGATATAGAAGACGAGGAAACATCCATGGAAGAAGATATTGAAGAGGAATTTTATGAAGGAACCCCTGAAATTGACCCTGCTCAACAGGAAATTTATAACTATGTGGAAACTTTGGAGAGGAGAGCTTCAGA
>JAXQQM020082002.1:0-27666 GCA_034641835.2 Pinus albicaulis
AACCTTCACTCCATCCCCCTTTCATATGGAGTGAAGCTTGGGGGGCATGTAACTCGAATTGAGTCACCATGCTGGGGGCATGCTTACTTCTTCAAGTATAGTTTGTTTCCGTTTCAAGCTTGTGTAAAAATGAAACCAGTTTCAAGCATAGTTTATCTTTGTTTCAAGCTTGTGTAAAAATGAAACCAACTCCAAGCAGAGTTTCCTGATTTCAAGCTTGTGTAAAAATGAAACCTTTCCCATGATTGACATTTTATTAGCCTATTTTTGCCAGATGAGCCTTGGTTTTCTCACTCCATCATCACTATCTGCTTGGCCAATCATATGTCTTCACTTGATTGTTTTACCCGTTCCTGAGGAACCGCTGCGATGAGTGGTCTTGTTAGCCAGCCTCTTGACCTTTACTTGTTCTGAGCAATTCCACCATTACCGGAACCAGTTGCTACCCTTGATACCACTCGTTCCTCCAGGAGGAGTCAACTTTCAGCTCTTTTCTAACTCTTAAAAAATTGAAAAGATCGCCGAGACTCTTGTCGTTTTGAGCTCGTTAAATTGGCTGCGAAACGACATCTACCCAGTATATGTTTACCCCTTTTTCGAGCTAGAATAGATTATTTACGAAAAAGGAATACCCTAGCCTATCGTGACTAGGAGGCTCTCTCGGATATAGTTTTCTACCTTTTCGGGTCTGAGGGACTATCTGCAAAAAGGGACTGTTGAAGTTTTCTTTTCCGTTGTCTTTTCAAAGTCTCTAAACATGAAAAGACGCCGTGTTCTTCATTTGTCAGACTCGTTAAAAACTAATGAAATCGGACTTCGTCGTAATGACGTTACTCGAGTTCCTCCTTCCTAGGGCTCGTTAAATGTACTAGGTTGGATTTGTCCGAAGGACAAACTTATATGACAAGCATATGGTATCCTCTTCAAGCTTGTGTAAAAATAAAGAGGTACTCACCAGAAATGGTGGGGGAAAATGGAACCAATATCACCGTCATGTCAGCAGTATGTCGCTCTTGAACATGGCACTTGTCTGCATTCGTGTCGAGTTGGGAACATCTCATCTCGTTATCTGCTTACCTTCGTGGGTTTGGGTAATCTCTTTTGACCGCTCATCTACTCTTTGCCACGTCATCATGACCTCAGATCCTTTGATGTCAAATACTGCCAAATCCACTGTCGTGCCGCCAATATGTTCAAGAGAAGTTGGCCTTTGCAGTTTTCAACCTCCCTCTAATTCTCTACCGATCTTGATTCGCAAACATCATGTTCCTCTGTCTCGTGTCGATGATGTGGGAAACACTATGGCCCACCTTCGATCAAGGTCACTTCCTATCGACTTCAGGTCATTATCCAGGAAGCTGATCTAGAGACTCCCTTCAGGTACCTTGGAGCCTGCATGCATCAATGGCAGGTTTTTCGCATTCGACGCAAGGTTTTCATTATTGACCTTCGATCGGATGATTCTACGGGTGTTCGACGCCAGCTCACTATTCACATTCCGTGGATTGTATCTATAGTACCTTGAGGGCCATCCTCATTATTGGTGGTTCCTCTCGCGTCTGTTAACGGCTTTCATTATTGGCTGGTAATCAGACGATGTTCTTGCATGTTCGACTTCAACTCACTTATTCACATGCTCAGACTTGTACTTTGTTCGGGTCGAGATGGAGCGCAAGACACTGGATTTTGTCTGATCAAATCCAGGCTGCGGATTTTTGTGGATTATCATGATTTGTTACATGACTCATTTGATTGGATGGCTGCATCCATACCTTGGATCCCAGTTATTGTACACTCTATTATGGATGGCTGCAACCATACCACATATCATGTATCAGAGATATCAGTTGTACTTGTATTTGCAAGTCTTCCGACGGCAGTGTTTTCAGTTGGATGTGTTCTCATAAAGCATTTCACCCCTCCCTCTCTCTCGGACCTCATGCTTTAGGGGGCATCTGTTACATAGTAATTTGTCATTGTCCCTGCAATCCCCATCTCGCCCATTGGAGGGTCGTTTCTATGACCAATAAGCAGTGTCATGCCTTGCAAATACCATCATTGCAACCCTTGCCATGAGGACAACATTCCTTCTGTTGATCAATTCCTGAGCAGACCATTAAAAACACCTGTTTTTGCCTTGGCGCTGGTAGCCCATTATGCCCTCGCGCCAATGAGGAAAATTAACACTAAGCCTGCGCCAGTTGGCGCTCTGTTCCAGTTATGCACTCGCGCCAATCTGTTTATAGAATTTTTTTTTAAAAAAGAGGCTAAGTTTCGATCACAACAACTTCGTGGATAAGTCATAGGAGGTGGTTCGACTGTATAACCACGGCCTTCCTCCTTTGGCCTCTTGTTTCCACCTTATGGGGAAACCTCCCAAGGGATAAGGCCTCCCTTCCATTATTGTAGGGATCCCAACCTCCTCCTCTCCTCTATAAATATAGCCATCTTCCATTGATGGGTTGATGGTTGAAAAGGCTGAAGAGCTGAACTTGTAGCAAGGAGACTACAGCCAGACAGCTTTTGAGAGCCAAGCCGAAGAGAGAAAACCTTGTCCCATTTCCGACGAGCTTCATTGAGACGTGCTCCGCTGTGAGCCCCGCCGAAGGAAGATCCACCTCAAAGCTTTGGGTTGTATCTTTCCTTCGTTATTATTAATGATAAGCGACTTTGATTATGGTTTCATTCATGTGTCTTTGTCTTTGATGAAATGAATTACATCCTCTCTGACTGATGTATGGTTACAAGCTAAGTCACAGGACACGTCCTCCAGGGTCCCGTGTCCCGTATTTTACGCGTTGGACACGAAATACGACCTAAAACGTGTCCAACACGTTTTTTTTCGTGTCCTCCGAAATCGAATATGTGTCCTCTGTTTTAGCATTCGTGTCCTTAAATCGAATACTCGTGTCTTCCGTTTTAGCATTCGTGTCCTTAAATAGCATACTCGTGTCCTCCGTTTTAACACTCGTGTCCTCCGTTTTTGCATTCGTGTCTTAGGTTTAGAATACTTGCCCTAAAGTATTCTTGCCATTTGGACACATTTTCCACGAAAAATACATAAAACACTAAAAATTCGTGAGTTTTTTTCATTCGCGTTGTGCTAAACGAAGTGGTTGCTGCTGTGCTGAACGAAGTGGTTGCTGCTATGCTGAACGAAGCGGTTGCTGCTATGCTGAACGAAGCGGTTGCTGCTGAACGAAGTGGTGCTGATTCCTGAGCCTTTGTTCCTATCGTGGGTGCCCACTGCCGCCGCATTTGAAGTTCTGGTCGCTGTTCCATTGCCCTCCGGCCGCCGCATTACAAACTTACACAATACACACTGCACAGGTATGTTACAACTTACATCGCATGTATAAATGGCAGCCTGCAGGGAAATTTCAACGGAAGTTTATAATATAATTTATAATCTAAACGAAATTTATAATCGATTCATCGAATAACACTGAAATTTCAGGTATCGAGCCCTTTAACAATTGCTTCCAGCTAGCTATTGTTAGCGGCTATCAATATTTATTATTGACTTTGCACAGTGGGTCACTGGGTGTTTATAAATTATAATTTATACACTGAACAGTAATGCGTAAAAATATAAGAAGCGTAAATCAACTATTACATTCCAGCTATAATATCTCAAATGATTAAGCACATTGATGTAGTTCATCTCTAAGCATAATATAAATTACATCGCAGCATGCAAAATGGGCTCCTGATCTCAATACCTATCATTTAAAAGACGAGTTGTCAAACAAGTTGCCAAAAGGATGGATTCACCTCCCAACCGCAGACATTCCTACATGACTGTTAAACCCAAGCGGGGCTAATGATATGATAAGGGAGCACAGTTATGGGAGCATACCCCTCTCAGCATCACAAATCACAAACAGTTTTACAACAGAAATCACCTAGCTGTACAGTATAAGTTATAACTCTGTGGTGATTCGGTGAACTGTAGTCTGTCATAGACTTCAATTTTAGTTGTTTGCCTATGATACCTGTTTGTTTTGTGGGTTTTCAACGCTAGTTGCTTGTCGTCGGTCGATATGACCTATTGTTATGTCACATGGGATTCAAGCAAAATTCTTTAAGTTTCTGCGGGTGATTAGAAGTTAAAATGTTATTAATCCCCTCACATGAACAAAAATGGTCAATGCGACTGTTAGACAGATCAACAATATGGTACATCCAGTGAGGTAAATAAATTCTGAGCCAGCATTGATCATCAAACAAGCTAGGAAAATATATGATTCAATTAAAGTAATATTGTGTCAAAGTGGGTGCGGTGAAGAAATTCCATCGTGTTGGTCAACTGTAGTTGTGAAGTCAGCGTTCTACAGAACACACCTTTTTGGGCAGACAATCAAAACATTATATTATGACTGTTGCATACATGAGCTGAAATTTTACTGAATGTACATTAATAATTATCAATAACTTAATAAGCGATGCCATCAATTTTGCCAATGTCCCACTCATTGTGCCACTTATTTGAGTGATACATTTATAAAATGAATACCCAATGCCCATGTAATATCCCCAAAGGGAAATAACCAGTAATACACAGAAATATGCCAGACAGATATAGAAAATACAATGCTGGAACCAGATCATGGAACAAGTACACATGGAATGCCAGAAAACTAAGCCATTTTATTAATCTGAAAGTACATAGAGAGGAGTACAAGATAATCAGAATGAGTGCACCTATCCTTGCCCTAGGCAAGTGGAGACCCTCTCAGAACAAATGATGGCTGCAAATAAGGACAGCGTCCTAGCTGGCTGAAGAGCTGCTATGAAGAGCTGCTTCTGGACTGCAATGGAGCTATGAGCTGAAGACTAGAAGATGGCAGATCTCAGTCCTCCAAACCCTCACCAATAAAAACGCTGTCTCTGCTAGTGACAGCGCAGAAACAGATGAAATGCTAGCCACAAAACCTCCAGATGAAATGTTCAGCTCCTCAAGACTAGAAATGCTGGAAAACGCTGTCAAGCCCTACTCACATGACCCTGCTCATCAGATCAGCGTCCTCCTTGATGGATCTGCGTCCTAGATGCTCAGATCTACTGGATCTGAAGCCTCCAATCCAGATCTGCGTCCTATCCCTCCAGATCTGCGTCCTCCAAGGTCAGATCTACTGTTATCCCTTCAGATCTATGCTGGATCTGCCAATATCTCCTCAGATCTGCAACTTCCAAGACTGGATCTGATGTTATCTCTTCAGATCTAGGCTGGATCTGCCAATATCTCCTCAGATCTGCAATCTCCCAAGCTGGATCTAATGCTATCTCTCCAGATCTGCACCCTACAGAACTAGATCTGCAAATATCTCCTCAGATCTGTAATCTCCAAGGCCGGATCTGCCAATGTGCCTTCAGATCTGCGTCCTCCTGTCTCCTGGAACAGCGTCCTCTCTCTAAGCCTGATCTGCGTCCTTCCTTCCCCAGGAACAGCGTCCTTCCTCTCAGATCTGAACTGCGTCCTTCTTGCCCCTGAAACAGCGTTCTGCCTGCTAGATCTGCGCAGCCAAAAGAAGGGCTTCTTCCTCTCCAAATCTCCACCTGAAACTGCTGAAACTGAAGGATGTTACTCAGAAAATAACCTTACTAGGGCAGGCACTCGAAGTCCCCCGAAGCTAAGGGTGAAACCAGAAATAACCTTACCAGGGCAGGCACTCATTGGAGCATGCAGAAAGATCAGTATTAGAGAAAGAATAGATTTGGAAAGGAAGGATGCAGGTGGCTTGGGGAATGTGGAGGCATCAAGCCGGAAAATCAGAAAAAATGAAGATCCTCTTCCATTCTCGAGGAATACCAGTAGCAGTAGATTTGGGAGTGGGGCTGAGATTCAGCCAAACAAAAGGAGGGCAGCCCAAGCTTGTGGTCCAATGGACAAGATCTTTCAGCGTGAGAAGCGAGATGAGGTTGATCTTACAGTTGCATTCTTTTTCTATCTCAATTTCATTTCTTTTAATGTTGCACGGTCTCCTTTGTTTGTTGAGATGTGTCGAACTCTAGTTGATATGGCTCCAATTGGGTATGTGCCTCCAAGTTCAGAGAAGCTTAGAACCACATTGTTGGTTAAGGCAAGGAAGGAGGTGGATAAAATTCTAAAACCTATCAAATCATCATGGATCTCATCTGGTGTCAGTATTGTTTCTGATGGATGGACAGATACAGCACGCCATCCTCTCATCAATTTCATGGTATATTCCCAAAATGGACCAGTGTTCTTGAAAGCAGTTGATGCTCTTGGTCAATACAAAGATGCACAGTATATGGGAGAATTGTTTATTAAAGTTATTGAAGAAGTAGGCGTTGAATGTTGTGTGCAAATCATCACAGATAATGCACTTGTTTGCAAAGCTGCTGGCTTGATTGTGGAAACTAAATATCCACAAGTATTTTGGACACCATGCATTGTTCATTCCTTGAATTTGGCACTAAAATCTATTGCTTCAGATGTGATATGGATTGGCAATCTTATTGAGGATGCACGCCATATCCGAAATTTTGTACAGAATCATACCAATGCTCTCACAATATATAAAGAGTACACACATCTATCATTGTTGAAGATTGCAGATACTCGGTTTGCTTCCTCATTCATGATGCTTAAGAGGTTGAAGGAGGTGAAGGCCGCTCTTGGGGCCATGGTTATTTCAGATTTTTGGTCTTTTTGGAGAAAGACAGATCAAGCTGCTTCAAAAAAGGTAAAGGACACGGTGTTAGATGATGGTTGGTGGGAGAGGGTGGATCTTACCATAAAGATCATGAACCCTATCATTTCTTTCTTGCAGTTTGCAGATACGGACCAGCCGATCTTAGGAGAGGTTTATGAGGGTTGGGATTCCATGATTGAGTCTGTGAAGACTATTGTTATGGAGAATGAATGCCTTGAATATGAGACATCAGCAGAGAGCTTATGGTCCACCATACAGGATATTCTTATCTCTAGGTGGGATAAGAATTGCACTCCTTTGCATTGTTTAGCTCACTCTTTGAATCCCAAGTACTACAGTCCAGAGTGGCTCCGTGGTGGGACCTCACACAGATACCCTCCTCACATGGATGGAGAGATTTCACAAGGGAGGAAGATAGCATTCAGAAGGATATTTCAAGATAGAGCCTCTTTTCTTGAGGTGGAGGAAGGCTTTGTAGAGTTCCCCACTGGCACTAGGAGATTTGGTGGGTATGATGTACTTGAAGATAGGGGGGTCAAAGATGCCTATGCTTGGTGGGCAACTCATGGGGCAGCATACCCTGTTCTACAACAATTAGCCTTGAAGGTCCTCTCTCAAGTTACTTCATCTTCTTGTTGTGAGAGGAATTGGAGCACTTATGGGAATCTATATAGTTTGAAAAAGAGAAGGCTTGAGCAATCCAGGGCGGAGACAATGGTGTATGTGCACACCAACCTTCGTCTTATTTATAGGCAGAGGCAGGAATGGTTGAAGGGCAAGACAAAGATGTGGGATGTGTTTCCTGATGATATGGGCTTGGACGATAGTGTTGAGTTGGCGTTAGCCAACATGGATCTTAATGACCCAGTGCTAGAGCCAGTGACTTTTGATGATGAGTCTCTTGAGGGGTCATCCTCCACAGCAGCAAATGCAGCAGACGCAAGATGTCTTGGATTGGGCATAGAGGAGCAGGTTGGAGTAGGGTCAGATGGGTCAGATCAGGATGGCAATGGCAGTGATCGTGATTATGACATGGAAGAGGGCATGGACTATTGATAGAGTGATGAGTCGTGGACTTGTGGCTAGTGACGTGGTTCCTATTTATTTTGTATCTACTATTTTGTATTTTCCAGTGGCATTCCCTCAGTATCTATGTAATATTGAACAGTGAATACATTTTGATTTTGATGACTTTATAGAAAATATGCATTTTATCATTTATGGTTTTAATATCTAAGTTCTTATAAATTTCAAGTTATTGTTATGGTTTTAATTTTAAATTTTAATGACTCATGAGTCACGAGTCATCGACTTATTGACTTAGTAATTAGTAATGACCATGGCTTTAATGACTATTTAGTATTTAGTATTTCTTATGTGCTTGTAGCCTTGAAGTTGTAACTTGTAACTTGTAACTTGTAAGTTGTATAATTGTAATTTACTAATGAGAGGGAATTTTGAATTTCAAAATTAAAATTTCAAGAAAGTATAATTGTGTGTGTATATATATATATATATATATATATATATATATTTTTAAATATAAATAAAACGTGTCCTTCGTGTCCTGTTTTCGAGGTCACGGTGTCTCGTGTCGAATACTCGTATTTACGCGTCCTCCGTGTCTCGTGTCCTCGTGTCATGTGACTTAGGCTCTCATCCATTAACCCGGAAAAACCCAGGAAGGAATCCCGGAATGGCTGACCCCGGAATTTGACCTCCCTTGGAAAATCACGTACTCCAGGTGAGTACGCTCGCCCTGAACTGATAGACTGCAAATGATGGCCTCCTCATACTGCAAAAGATGGTTTGTGAAGGGTTGATCCCTTCACAATACTCTCAGGCTGAAATCCCTGATCTCCCTTCTCTCTCGGTGCTACCTCCTCCCAAGACTGCATAATCCCAGAGTGTGACTGCTGCCTTAGTGACTGCGTGCTCCTAGTTGAAGAGCACTGAGTGCTATGCCCTGAAAAACAATGGTGGAACTCCTCACCTGAGTGGGCACTCGAAGTCCCCCGAGGCTGAGGTTGGGATCTCGGCTCGGAGACACCCGTGTGTTGAACAACACTTGCAGACTTCGCTAAACAGCAAAAACGTGCTCAATGTCTGAAGACAGAAAATCAGAAGATGCATAATAGAATGACTGAATGGTGAGCCTCCTCTCCCTTTTATTCTTGAAAGCCTAACTCTCCCTTGGGCCCCACTCAACTACGTTGTCCCTCCTTGGCCACGCTGTCCCTACCACTGCGTTGTCCTGGCCCACGTTGCCTCCACGCTGCCCCTTTCCCTGCGCTATCACTTAGCTCTCCTAGGCCCCACACTACCAACTAAATTTGCCTAAGTGACTTTAGGGAATTATTATCTCCTAAGTGTGGGTTATGGGTCCCATCACCCCCTTTATTAACTGACTAACATTAGAAAGGAAAAATTTGAACAAAATTTATATTGCCAATTCGCTGCTGCTAATTGGGAATATAACAATCCTCCCGGCCAAAATGTTGCTTGTCAAGCAACTGCAAAGACGGATAATGCAAAATCTTCTCTCTCTCCCAAGTGGCATCCTCATCCGGCAAATTCCTCCACCTCACCAAGTACTCCGTAACTGTCCTGCTCCATAGTTGTCTCTCCTTGGTGTCTATGATGACTTATGGCTGTAACACCAAATGCCCCTCATCATCTGTAAGCGGAAGCTCCTCTGTTGTCGTCACCTGTTTCCCCAATGCCTTTTTCAGGCATGATACTTGGAAGATGTTGTGGATCCTGCTACCTGTGGGTAGCTCCAACTCATATGCAACCTCCCCTATCCTGCAGATCACCCTGTAAGGCCCATAGAAGCAAGGCTTGAGCTTTTCGGCCCCCTTCTGTTTCAACGTGGACTGTCGATATGGCTAAATTCATAGGTAGACCAAGTCCCCTACATCAAAATGCCTCTCTACCCATCCCCTGTCGGCGTACAACTTCTGTTGGTTCTATGTTGTGGCTAAGTTATCCTTAAGAGCCCGGAGTATATCCTGACTCTCTTGGATCCAATCCTTGGCCCTGGGGCCTTGCTAGCTCCAAACATAACATCAGCAAAAGTCAGAGCATGATATCCATACAAAGCATAAAACAGAGACATACCGATAGACATGTGAAAAGTGGTGTTGTAGCAGTATTCTCCCAAATGCAGCCAACACAGCCATGCCTTCTCCTGCACTGTGACATAGTTTTGCAAATATCCTTCCAGCCACTTGTTCACTATCTCTGTCTACCCATTTGTCTGAGGGTGATAGCCGGTACTCAGAGTCAACTCTGTACCCACCAAACAAAAGAGCTCCTGCCAAAACTTGCCCATGAAAAGGCTATCCCTGTCACTGACTATGGTCTTCGGAAGACCATGCAATCTAAAAATATCCCGGAAGAACAACTCTGCCACTTGTGCAGCTGTGTATCGTGCGTATATGGCGAAAAAGTGAGCATACTTTGTCATTCGATCAACGACTACAAAGATGCAGTCTTTTCCCTGCACTGTGGGAAACCCAGTGATGAAGTCCATCGAAATGCTTTCCCACTTTCCTTCTGGAATGGGAAGCGGTTGTAGAAATCTGGCTGGGTGGCTCATCTCCCCCTTGTTCCTCTGACATACCTCGCACTCCCTGACATGCCGGAGTACGTCCTCCTTGAGGCCTCTCCAAGAGAACCTCTCCCTGATAGCCCTGTAGGTCTTCGTGAATCCTTGATGTCCTGACAATGGTGAGTCATGGGAGGCACACAGTATCTTCTCCTTGAGCTGAGAACCCCCAATCAAGAATATCCTGTCCCTTAAGTAAATAACCTCATCCATCACCCTGTACCTGTCATCTGTGACCTGGCCATCCAACACCTCACAGGAAAAATCTGAACAAAGTGTCATTGAAGGACAATTACCCACTCTCGAAGATGGACCATATTCTCCAAAGGGTAGTTGGATCTTCTAGACTTTCATTGTTGGACGGATACTCCGGCTATAATCAGATTCTTGTCCATCCAAATGATCAAGAAAAGACAGCCTTCACAACACCTTGGGGTACCTTCATGTACATCAAAATGCCTTTCAGACTGAAGAATGCAGGGGCCACTTTGCAGGGAGCAATGGACATTTCTTTCGCCAATGAAAAGGATGTCTTTTTGGTCATTTATCTTGACGATATCATTGTTTTTTCCAAGACGGATGAGCAGCACTTGCAACACTTGAAAACAACTTTTCAGAGATGAAGAAAGTTTGGCATATCGCTGAACCCAAAGAAGAGTCTTTTCGCTATGGAGGAAGGTAAATTGTTGGGCCATATCATATCAAAAGGTGGAATTAGGATAGATCCTCAAGGATTGAAGCAATTCAAACCTTGGACTATCCTAGGAGCTAAAAGGAAATTCAGTCATTCAATGGAAAAATCAATTTTTTTAGTAGGTTTGTTCCCAATCTTGTTGAACACTTGAGGCAAATTACTGACATGCTGAAGAAAGATAGTGAAGTAAAATGGTCTGAAGAGGCGAAGAAATCATTCAATCGAGTTAAGTTGGCTTTATCTCATGCTCCTATTCTTATTAGTCCGGATTATACACTTGATTTTATCATTTTTTCATTTTCCTCTGAGCATACTCTTGCTGTTGTCTCCATGCAAAAGAAAAATCAGAATATGGAGCAGCCCATTGCCTTCTTCAGTAGAACCATAAGAGATGCAGCCTTGAAGTACAACATCATTGAGAAATAGGCCATGGCATTAGTCAAAGAATTGAAGGAATTTTGGGTCTACATCCTCCACTCTCATGTTATTGCATATGTTTCAAACGCTGCTGTCAAAGATGTGCTTACACAGAACGATCCTGAAAGGCGGCGAGGTAAATGGATCACTGCTATGTTAGAATATGACTTGGAGATCAAGCCCACAAAGTTGATCGAAGGACAAGGCCTGGCAAAGCTTATGGCGGATTCAAATCTCCATGCTTTGGACATCAATTTTATTGTTGCATTATCTAAAGAACAAGATGCTGAAACTATACCTGAGGTATCTAAAAATTTTTCTCTATTGCCTTGGTAGGCTGATATAGTACATGTTTTGCAACACTTGAATCCTCCTCCCGGATTGCCAAGTAGTAAGGCTAGATATTTGAAGCTAAGAGCTCTTAAGTACTACATTCTTAATGGTGTCTTGTATTGGAGAAGATCCAGGTGGAGTGTTGCTGAATTGTTTGGTTGAAGGAGAAGTTGAAAAAGTCGTGACAGATTTTCATAAAGGTGACTGTGGTGGTCATATTTATTGGAAGACTACAGCCAACAAGATCTTGAGGGCATGTTTCTATTGGCCAAGTTTATTTTCTTATGTTTATAAAACAATCATGAGCTGTCATGAATGTCAAATATTTCAGGGAAAGAAGAAACTCTTGCCTTTGCCCTTAAAACCAATTGAAGTGCAAACACCATACCAACAGTGGGGACTTGACTTCATTGGTGAGATCCATCCTCCATCATCAGATTAGCACAGATGGATACTCACTACCACAGATTATTTCACCAAATGGATTGAAGCCATCCCCACGAGGCAAGCTACTGACATTGTTATCATTCAGTTTCTTGAGAACAATATTTTGTCTCGTTTTGGCTATCCACACAAGATCATCACTAATAATGCAACTGCCTTCAAGTCCAAGAAAATGATTGCCTTTTGTGACAAGTATCGCATTAGGCTTGGTCATTCAACAGCATACTATCCTCAGGGCAACGGGCTTGTTGAATCATCAAATGAATCTTTTTTGAACATAATCAAGAAGATGCTACAAGAAAACAAGAGGAATTGGCACAAAAATCTCACCAATGCTCTATGGGCGGATAGAGTTAACACGAAGAGATCAATCAGCATGTCACCTTTCCAACTCGTGTATGGTGTTGACACGGTGTTCACTACTTCTCTAGATGTACCAGTGCTGAAAATTCTTCAAGAGATCGACAGTGAGCCTAATGACATCTAGTGAAGAATCAACCAAATGATCCATCTACAGCAGTCAAGAGATGAAGTCTTCAATCATACTTTAAAGCTTCATGAGAAAATCAAAAAGATTTATGATAGGAAGACCAAAGCGGATGATATGAAGCTTGGATATGTTGTTCTTTGTTGGGATGCCCAAAATGAAGACAAGAGTAAGCATGGAAAGTTCAAAAATCTATGGAAAGGACCTTACAAGATCATTGCATTCAGAGGTAACAAAGCATTTCTACTAGAGGATCTTGAGGGGCAAGAAGTGCTGGGATGACCAATCAATGGTAGGTTCCTCAAACACTATCTAACTTGATCATTGAGGAAGAAATTCACTGTCATTGTACATATCATTTTAAATTTGATGTCCCAACAATAAGGAAGTTGTAGCAGAATTTTGAGGCCCGAGGAGAAGACCATGAGACTTCTACATTCAGCTCATGTTTTCTTTCAAAAAGTTCAAAAAAGTTTCATTCAGTTGCCAAGACAGAGTCAAGTCAATTTTTTCTAGTCAAAGTCATTTCCAGATTCAGTTTATCATTCCCAGTTTGTCAAAGTTTTTTTGAAAGTCCAGTTTGACTCCATCGCCCAATGGTAAGTCTACCTAATCTACGGTGTTCTTGACACCTCCTGAAGGAGCTGCCATCCCCAACTGGAGCCAATGTTAGCTCAGGGATGTTAGTGATCAAATAACTCTTTCAGTTGTTTTCCATAAAGTCATAGGTCAAAACTTTTTACTTTTTCTAACAAGTGCTCAGAAAATAATTTTGGTCACTGAAGAGGTCTAAATCATGTATGTTACTCCTTCATTTCATTTATCGCCACCATCATTGTCAAGGTCATTTCCATCATAAATCAATTTCAAGGTAACCATCTCCATCATCATCATTTAATGAGGTCTAGGGTTAGGTCACTCCATTTCATATAGGTCACTGTCTAGGTTCATCTCTGCCTTTGAAAAATCTTCAAATTTTCACTTAAAATAAGGTAGCAACCCTCCATTCCACTCATAAAACCCTAATGAAGGCGCTAGCTTGTTTATGAAATGAAAGAAAGACCACCTGTCTTGTTTCGTATGGTTTAAGTTTCAAAAATGTCAAAGTGACTCATTCTTGTCTCACTATCTCATGAAAAATAGAAATTCCTATCTCACTGTCTTATTAAAGAACCCAAAAATCATTTTAACTGTCAAACAGCTTCAAAAGAGGTCATTTTGACCTACTGTCCCAATCAAATACATAAGGAGTCATCTCCAATCTTCAAAGGTACCTTATCTTATTTTGAAAAGGTCATATCCAATGTGAAAGTTCAAAGGTTTTAGAAAAGCAGTCTTGATGTCTTATTTAAAAGGAGATTGTCTCATTAAAATGTCAAAAAAGTCACCTCAAGTGTCAGTGAGAGAAAAAGAGGTTCACTCTACCTTCATATCTCATTAAAAGGTGCAAAAACGCCATTTTCAAGTGCAAAAGGGTCAAAAAAGTTATTTTAAGTGTCAAAGGGAAAAGTAAAGGGTCATCTCCAGTTTATTAAAGGCAAAGGAAACTTCATTTATTCATCGTTACCCTTTTGATGAGTGTGAGAGTAGCTCTCCACTTGATTTACCCTCCATATTGTTTAAACTCCAAAGCACAAGGTTCAAATTCCATTAAAAATCACTTGCAACCTTCAAAAAACATCCTTGTTACGCTTCTGGGCTTTTTATTACACTTCTGGACCGCGTTGTTACCCTTATGAGAGCGCTACACAGCATTGTGTTAGTTTTTGGAGGGTTGCTCAGGTGTTGCGCAAGTGCTACGCACACTATGTTACGCTTCAGTCTCAAGTGTTACGCTCCTGTAACACTGTGTTACGCTTCTGTCTCAAGTGTTACGCTCTTGTAACACTGTGTTACGCTCCTATAGAGCGTTGTTACATTTCTGTTAGGTAGCATTTTACAATGTTTTGAGCTCAGATAACCCTCCAAAACATTCAAAGCTCAAGGTTCCTTTCATATTTTAGCCTCCATACAAGGTAAGAAACCATCCTATGCTGGTGTTTAGTTAAACTTTGAAAGATTTGAATCATGTCATGTCACTTTATATTTTCTCCATATATTTCATTGTCATACATACACAAATTGTATTATGAAAAACCCTAACCTATCCCTTTTACCTAAACCCTAACCCCATCACATAAACCATGACCCACACATCCTATATGCTCCATCATCACACTCCTATCATCTACACTACCATCCCTAACATGTTTTATACAGTCAAACCCTAACTCAAGCTTTTCCACAATGAAAACTTGGCATTCACTGTGTTTTGAGGTTTTGACTACCTTACACCCATCCATTTTCCCTCATTCCACTTGCACTGTGGAGCTAAGGTGCCATACTCCTCCCTGAGATTTTATCAAAAATTTTAAATAGTTCCATGGCCCTAAAACACCAAAAACACTTTTTCACTAGTTATTCTCATAGTCTAAAACTGAGAATTTCCTTTGTTTTGAGGTTTTGACCACCATAAACTTACCCATTTCTCTTCATTCCACTTTCATTGTGGAGTTAAGACACTACCCTATCCACTCAATTTTTCTTAGAATTTTTACTTAACCCCATGACCCCCATTTCATCTTACCAACTTACCCTACTATTACACAAGCTATTCTCACAGTCAAAATTGGGAATTTCCCGTGTTTTAGACATTTTAACACCTTCCTCACACTCATTTTCTCTCATTCCACCTACAACTTGAAGCTAACACACAACATAACCTACTCAAATTTTTCTAGAATTTTTCTCAGCTTCAAGTCCCTTCATTTCATCCACCCAATTCACACTTTCCTACACTCTGTTTTTCCAGATTTCCATTCATTCACTCATTTCATTAACACCCCAGTGTTTTCATCATTCCAGTGACAAATACAATGGAAAGTGACAAGAAGAGCTTCAAAGGAGGGTGCACCTCAGGCTTGAACCATTCACCATTGGCCAGAAGGTGCTCTGAAAGAGCTCAGTGTTTGACATTTTGTGAAAGGCGTATGGAAGGGGGGTATCATCTTTAGTTATCCTGCCTATTTGCAACAAGCTACAATATGGGAAAGGTCACTCTTGCAGGTATGGAGATAAGCCTATCATCTGACCTACTTGCTTACGCTACAGGTATCCCTTCTTATGGAGAGCGGTGGTTCAAGGGTATGGACCTAGATATTGAAAACTACAAGCAATTCCTCAAGCCTCATGCTAGAGAGGAGCCATAATTTCTTTTTGCTTTCAGACACCTCAGAAACAAGTATGCTCCTCTGATGATGTTCATAACTAAATATTTCACATGTGAAGGAGGATTTTGTAGGTTGTATAGGTATCACATCAGGATTTTTATGCATTTTACCTCTATCAAAACACTTAATTTTCCACACTATTTGTATAGGAGCTTGATTAAGATTGTTGAGAAGGTTCAGAGTAGAAGAGAAGATCATCACACTAGTCTTTTTCATCATGGCCTAATCGATCTCATCGTGTTGCATCACTTGTCCTCCATAAACATGACCTAGGAAAACTTCTTGGAGAGATTGTCAGCAACGCTTTTTGTCTTGCGTATTAAATCATCAGCACAACCAATGGAGATTGGCTCTTCTAGCATGCCTATTCAGCCTTCAGATGTTCCTAGGGTTGTGGAATTTGCTCACACATATGAGAGACGGAAGAGACAAGTATTTGCGCCTAAGTTTGCCAAGAGTTTTCTTACATTTGGCACCATTGTTGAACAATGTGAGATAGAGGAGCAACCTCTTTTGCATAAGCATAGTGAGTCAGTGCCATTGGAGGTTGAAGTATCAGAGTTGGTGGAGGTCAGATCAGTTGAAGAGATCATCAAAGAGAAAGATAAAGAAATAGCAGAACTGAAAGAGGCCTTCTCCATTCCCCAATCCCAAATTACTTTCCTTCAGCAGGAAAATTTTCAACTGCAAGTGAATTAGCTCCTACAAAGCAAGTACAAATCAGACATGGAAGCAAATAGAGGTAAAGGCAAGAAGATTGTTGTTGTTGATCAAATGCAGGACATATACACTGAAACACAAACAACAAGACCAAGAACAAGAGGCCTCAAAAGGGCGTTGGAGCGAGAAAGACAGTCAACTAATCAATCTGAAGAGTTGACCTTTAATGAGCTTATTGCCATGGAGATCAATGAGGATGGAGAGCTTTGGTTGTCAAAGTTAATAAGAATTTGGAGAAGCTATTGAAGAAGGCTAAAAGGGATAACAAGTTGCAAAGACACATGACAAACCACTATCGCACCAGGGACACCATCTCTCAAATAAGGCTGAAACAAGTGAAGAAAAGGCTTAAAGAAGCGCAAATGAAGCTCAAAGAGAAGGATAGATTAGACTTATTGGCTAAAGCTTCTTTAGCTATGTAGCACATCTCTCATAGGTGCCATAGAACCAATTTTGAGAAATTTTGATCAATTTTGGTATTTTATATGATTTTCTGCAGAATTCTAGAAATTTCCCGTTGCCGAAGGGTAAAGGATTTTTCTTACTTTTATTCTGGAGGCATCCAAATGGTGATTTCTTTACATGGATAGATGTATTTTGAAGAGTACATCACAGATCAGGAACCCTCATGGCAGGAAAAGCTATAATTTGCAGAAAAAACTCAAAAGCCACTCATTTTTCATGTTTTTGCCTCTTTTTTGGACCCTTTGTTATGCTTTTGAGTGACCCTGGGAGAATGGATTTTTGAAGGCCTTCCCATGGTCCATTTTGCAAAATTCAAGAAGTTCTGGAAATAGGACACACAGGGCTAGTTGACCATTCTTTCAAAAGTGGATTTGGACTTCTCAAAGTGCCTTAAAAGTGCCTACAAAGTTCTGTTACGCTTCTGCAAATTGTTTTTACTCTTCTATCAGAAATGTCACAAATCAGCATTGGATTCCTCAGGAGTCAAGACACTTGTCAAGCTCAGAAATGGTCACATATTCGAGGCAATGTTGTCCTATGAGTTGTCATTAGAATTATTGGGTTGGTTTTGGCTTCTTATCATGATGGAATATGTAATTAATGTAAGGGACAAACACTCCTAGTTTATAGCTAAAATTCAGGAAATGGTTTCTAACCTCCCTAGAGACTAGGAAATGACTCATAATGATTCATTTTGGATGGGATTTCGACTTGATGAGGTGTCATAGTCTATATTTTATATAAGTAGACTCCTTTTAGTCTTTTGTTGGGTTGGATAGTCTCATATTGCAGTGGAGCTTTTGTAATCAACAATTTGGAATGAAATCAGAGACAGATTTGTAGGAATTGTGTTGAGATACTTGTGGTATGCTTTGGAGCATCTGTTTTTTTTATGTATGTTTAGCATTCCATGCTTAATACCATGCTTAAGCCATGCAGTCCCCACGCAAAGTGACGCAGAGATTGCGCAGAGCATACGCAGCACAGTGGAGGGCTTGTCGTCCGGGGTTTTGTTGGTGAGTCAGGCTTCCAGTATCAATGTGAGGTTTCCCTCACTAACTCTTTGTCAATCATATTCTCTGCGGGGATAGCCAGAAAGGCATCCCAGATTTGTATTCAGAAAATTACTGCATAATATATAAACTCTCAGATCTATAGCACCTGCTTTCCCGCATTGGGTTTTTCCACGGATGTTTGTCCAAAAATAATAGTGTCCTGTGTTTGCATTATTCTTTCTTGCTCAGTTTCTGTTTTCACAAATGTATATTAATGGGTGAAGGTTGCTTCAGTAACTGCTTCGATATTTTAAGAAGTAATCTTATAATAACTTGTTAAATCAGATTTGCAAGTAGGAGAAGTAGTTCAGCTTGTTGCAAAAGGAATTCCAGATCCAGATCTTGGAATTTTCTGTTAGTTGGTGGGTTAATTTGTCAATAGTGTTTATTTTTGTAGCATCTAGAAGTGTTCCAAGTCTCAAACTTTGCAAAGAGGCTTGGATAGCAGCATTCCAAAGAACCCAGAAACCGTTTGTGGAAATTCCACTCGATTCATGACTTATTAAAATAATTATTTATTTTAATGAAGACCCTAAGTCTAAACTTAGGGAAATGAAATAATTAAAGGGTATTAATAAGTTAGAGTGTGAATCTTCTAGAAACAAAGATCAAGTCAAGTTTTAATCTCAGCCATTGATTAAACTTCTAATCTGGGTCATTGGTTCTCCAACGAGAAGATTATAAAAGAAGGCTTGAGGGTCATTTGGAAAACAAGCCGAGCATATACTCAGTACCCGAACGAGATCGATTCTGAAGTAAGAGAATTTGATTTCAGTGGGAGAGCTGCAAGGCGAAGAGTTTGTAGAAGCAAGAGGAGGGAGTCAGAAAGTGATTGAGGTTAGGGGCAAAGGGAAGCAGTGGGCCACTAGAGGCAGCTTAGGGTTGTAGCGCAGAGAACCCACACAGACCCTACGCAGACTTACGCAGTCCAGCGATGGGACTGCACAAAGAAACACGCAGACAGGCACAGGAGAAAGCAGACGCTAATCAGGGTGTTAGAGATTTGTCGGAAGGAGTCGGGAATTCTGTCTCAAGTGTTTCAGATTTTATCTGCCAGTATTTTTCCTTGTAAAGAAATCATTTGCTGATGAATTAATAAAACCCTCATCTGCTGCAGCGGTTTTCTCCCATTGGGTTTTTCCGAGGACAATTGTCCAAAAAATAACTATGTACATGTGATTGATTCTTGTGCTTATGTCCTTTACTGTTCATTTCTCTGCATATGTATCTGTGAATGTTGTAGTAGTATTTATTTCGATATTTGCTGGAAGATTTCTGAAAATAACTTATTGAAATAATAAGTAGGAGAAATAAATCTATCACTGCAACTCTATAGTTTTCAGATTGAAAATTTCACATGGTATCAGAGCCAGAGATGAGTAACAAGAACAGAGAATAGACTAGTGAATGGAAGTCTACCATTGCAGCAACAACACAGAAGGGTTCATGCAGTTCTCCAGGGAGGGAAAGAAACATGATAGCACAGATGGATCACGATGTCTCTGTTTTGGCATCCAAACTTGAAGAAAAATTTGCTTCTATATTAAGCATTGCTTCTAATTTATGGTATATTGACAGTGGAGCCTCTGCTCACATGATTGAAATACGGGAATGTTTTTCCGACTACCGAGAAGAGAAAATGAATTTTAAAATAACCATGCGTAATAAAGCAAAATGCACTCCTATTGGGAGAGGTACCGTAGTTTTCCAGACCGAGGCTAGAAATAAGATCCGGCCACTAATGTACTGCATGTGCCTGGGTTGGGGATGAACTTGCTCTCAGTGTCTCAGCTTCAAAACCGAGGCTATAACGTCTACTTTATTGGCAATAGGGTCTACGTCAAACACCCCAGTTGGAAGAAGAAAGCACAGATTGGGGTAAGAAGCAACCAACTTTACAAGTTGCAGCTTGAGTCTCCAATGGAACTGGACGACAGTGCAGATGAAACGAATTTGAATGAGCTACGACACAGAAGAATGGGACATTTTCATCATGGGGCGTTAAAAATTCTCCAGAAGATTGTCACAGGAGTTCCAAAGTTGAGCACTAAACGGGATGATGTCTGCAAGGGGTGTGTATTGGGAAAATATGCCAAGGCAGTGTATCAGAGAAGAAACAATAGGGCCAAGGGTGTATTGGATTTGATACACTTAGATATCTATGGATCAATGTCCACTAGAGCTCTTGGTGGTGCCGAGTACTTCGTCACCTTCATTGATGACCATTCCAAGAAAACTTGGATCTACCTTTTGAAGACCAAGGATGAAGTCTTCAGTCGGTTTAAAGAGTTTAATGCTCTAGTTGAAAATCTAACAGGAAATCGGATCAAGGTGTTGCGATCAAACAATGGTGGTGAATACATAGATAAGGAATTCAATGGATTCTGCGCAAGGAAAGGTATCAAAAGAGAGTGGAAAACTCCTTATAATCCGGAGCAAAATGGTGTGGCAGAAAGGAAAAACAGGACTATTGTCGAAGCAACAAGGGCAATGTTGTATGACCAAGACATGCCCAAATTTTTGTGGGCTGAAGCTTATAATACAACTATCTACATTCAGAACAGGACTCCTCACGCTGCATTGGGAAAGATCACGACGGAAATTGTCTTCATGGGTAGTAAACCTAAAGTGAGTCACTTTAGGATCTTCGACAGTACAGCCTACTGTCATGTGCCCGGTGAAAAGAGGAAGAAGTTGGAAATGACTGCAGAAAAAGGGTATCTAGTAGGATACAACGAGAATGCAAAGGCATATCGCATCTACATTCTTGAGAACAGGAAAGTAGTGGTGCAGAGGGATGTGAAGTTCATGGAGGAGAAGGCCTTCAAAAGGTCCCGTGAGTTGCCTTTTGCTACGCAGTCTGAGGAGGAGCCTCTGGTTTAGCCCCAACAACCAGCGGCAAAAAATTCAGTTGCCTCTCCAAGGCATGGGGATCCAAGGGTCATGCCTCCCAAAGATTTGCAAGAGGGAGAGCCGGTAAATCCACTCACCACCAGTGGAAGAACGAGCAGGGAACTACGACAGATTCTGAAAGATGGAGAGGACTTTGGCAGAGTCCCCCAAAATGAGAAGAGACAATGTAAGAAGCCTGAGAGGTATCAAGCCTTGGTTGCTCAAGTCGAAGACCTTCCAGTTTTCGAGAAGCAACTCAGCACTAGGTGTGGGTTGATGCAATGGTGGAAGAGTACAGTTCCATCATGACGAATGATGTCTAGGAAGTGGTCCCTAGACCTCAAGAGAGATCAGTTGTAGGATCAAGATGGATCTACAAGGTCAAGTATGTTGCAGATGGCAGCATCGAGAAATTTAAAGCCGGGTTTGCGGCTAAGGGGTATGCTCAGAAGGAAGGGATTGATTATGAAGAAACCTTCGCCCTAGTAGCCAAATACACCTCTATAAGATCCGTGATATCCGTTGCTGCACAGATGGGATGGGAGATTCACCAGATGGACATCAAGACGGTGTTCCTAAACGGGGTGATAGAGGAAGAGATGTATATAGAACAACCAAAGGGCTTTGAGACGCATGATCAAAAGACTCGTGTGCAGATTGAAGAAAGCGTTGTATGGACTTAAACAAGCTCCTAGAGCCTGGTATTGTCGAATTGACAGCTACCTGCAGAAGATGGGATTCGTCAAGAGTGACGTAGATCCCAATCTCTACTATCTAAGAGTAGGGAGTGAGCCTCTGATACTGGTTTTGTATGTAGATGATCTATTATTGACAGGATAATCAGGGCTCATCACAGACTGCAAGAAGAATTTGGCTGAGGAATTTGACATGAAGGATCTAGGACGGTTTTGGAGTTGACTTGGTTTGACTCATTTGCTGATTGGAGGACTGTTGTGACACATGCTGGGTTGGCTGACCAAGGAGACTTTGCTGGTTGAAGCATCCTGTTGACCGCCGTAACGAACCACCACATTTTTCCTGTTTCTGATTTGTCTTCTGTAAGATCCACTTATATGTTCTATCTGCATTTTGCTTAACTATTTGTATGATTGCTGTGAGAAAAGTAAAATTGCTCCTAGCATAGAACATCTAAAAAAATTTACATGGTATCGGAGCGAAGGTGAAGACAAACTCTATCTTTAGCAATCATCACCGGAAGAAATGGGTTCCACTAGTCTTGAATTCAAGGAGAATGACAAGCTGACTGGAAGGGATGACTTCCATGCCTGGAAGATGATATTAGATCTCAAATTGGAGGATCATGATCTCTTGGATCATGTGACAGGGAAGATTCAAGAACCTCCATCCAATGCTACCGCTGCTGTTAGAAACAAGTATAAGAAGGGTGAAATCTGAGCAAAGCTGTTGATCAGGGAATCCATACATAAGAGTCTGGTTGCCTATATATCTGAACTAGGCACATCCAAGGAGATGTATGACAAATTGATCCTTATGTTCAAGGTAAACAATGTGAACCAAGTGCTATTCCTCAAGAACAAGTTGAAGAATATGAAGAAGGGCCGAGATGAGTCTATTCAAACTTTCTTTATGAAGTTGACCGAAACCAGGAACAATCTGCTAGCTATTGGGGAGACAATAGCTGATCGTGAGATGGTTCTCACAGCACTTGGAGGACTTCCATATGAATGGCAAGTATTCACAACTACCATTCTCAACAATAATACCATTCCTAACTTTGATGAGCTTCTGTCTAGATGTATGCAAGAAGAAACAAGGATGAAGGAATTCGATAATGACAGAAATGCTGCCTATGGTGCTCATACCCGTAAGAAGAACTCTGGTGGTTCTAAGGACAAAGGAAGAACAAGGACTCAAGAGAAGAAGGGAAAATGTTTCACCTGCCATAGGCCTGGTCACTATGCTAGAGAATGCCCCTTCAAGAAGGATTCTCCCGATAGTGATGATAACAACAACAACCGAAGGAATGGGAATCGAAGAAATGACACATCCAAAGGAAAGAGGAAGGCTCACTTTGGTGGAAACAATCAACCTTCTAAAAGGTCTAGAAATACCAGGTATGAGGAGTCTAATGTTGTTGATAAAAGAAATGAGTATATTCTGGTATCTGCTCTCTCAGCTGCATCTCCGCCCGACACTATGGATGTCTGGCTAATCGATAGTGGTGCCTCGAGACACATCACCAGATTCAAGGAAGCACTTTCTGACATGGTTGAAAGGGATACTAATCTAGAAATTATCCTTGGGGATAATGCCACTTATCCTGTGAAAGGGACAGGGACTGTGACCCTCCACTTGTCTCAAGGACAAGTCCTACGTTTGCAAGATGTACTCTATGTACCTAAATTGAAAAAGAACCTTGTGTCTGTATCAGCCATGGAAGACAAAGGGTTCAATGTAACATTCTCTGATGGAAAGGTGCTCATGTGGAAGAAGAGCTTCAAGGAAGCTATCTCGATTGGTTTTAGAGTTGGCACACTCTACCAGGTTGGAGGGAGTCCGCTGGGAGCAATGACATGTGATACTATCCGACAAACCGAACTATGGCACCAAAGATTTGGACACCTTCATTACAAGGCCCTTCCCGAAGCAAGGAAGGTGGTGACAGAGATGCCTGACTTTGGAAATAATCATGAAGGTGTATGTAAGGGTTGTGCCGAAGGAAAACATACAAGGGGACCTTTTCCCTCAAGTGTCACAAAGACATCTGACATTTTGCAATTGGTCCATTCTGATCTATCTGGTATGTTGCCCGTGACATCCCTGGGAGGATGTTCTTACTACATGACATTCACTGATGACTTCTCTCGCAAAACCTGGATATACTTCTTGAAGAAGAAGGATGAGGCTTTCATGTGGTTCCGTACCTTCAAAACCTTGGTGGAAAATATGACCGGAAAGAAGATCAAGATTTTGAGGACCGACAATGGCACTGAATATGAGTCAAATGAGTTCAAAGACTTTTGCAGAGAAGCTGGCATTAAGAGGGAGACTTCCACTGCATATACTCCTGAGCAGAATGGTGTTGCTGAACGCAAGAATAGGACTATTGTGGAAGCTGCCCGTGCCATGCTATGTGACCAGGGTCTACCGAAGTTTCTGTGGGGAGAAGCTGCAAATACTGTTGTGTACATTCAAAACCGATGCCCTCATTCCGCTTTGGACTCCAAAACTCCAGAAGAGGTTTTCTCTGGTAAGAAACCTGATGTCTCACATTTTAGAATTTTTGGATGTCCTGTCTATTTTCATGTGCCGAAAGAAAAGAGAAGTAAGCTGGATGCTACTGGGAAGAAAGGAATGTTTGTGGGCTACGGTGAGACTTCTAAGGCATATAGAGTCTATGTACCTGGTCAAAGGGAAGTAGAGATAAGCCATGATGTCACTTTTGACGAAGATGCTTCCCTGAAGAAAGTAGTAGATCTTCCTAGATCTGAAGAATATCATGAAGAAAGACCTGGAAATCTGGAAGAACCCCAGGATGAGACTATGCCTGATATTGAAGGGCCAATGGACCCTATTGATCCACCCCCTTCACTAGGAAAGAGACCATCATGGCTCAGGGACACCCTCGAAGATGCTGAGGGTCATGCTGCCCCAAGAGGGACATTCCGGGAAAGCAAGAAGTCGTGTAGATACCAAGGGTATCTAGCTGCCATGAGTACTATTGTACAATCTGAACCTGGATCTTTTGAGGAAGCCGTAAAGCATCAAGTTTGGAAGGATGCTATGCACGAAGAATATGAGTCCATAATGAAGAATGATGTATGGGATGTAGTCCCGAGACCGAAGGACAAATCTGTTGTCACCGCAAATGGCTCTACAAGATCAAACATGGATCTGATGGGAGTGCTGAAAGTTCAAGGCAAGGTTTGTTGCCCGTGGCTTCTCTCAAAAGGAAGGAATTGACTATGATGACATATTTGCACCTGTGGCACGATATACCACCATTCGATCAATCATAGCCCTTGCTGCTACGCAAGGATGGAGTCTTCATCAGATGGATGTCAAGACCGCTTTTCTGCATGGTGCAATAAAGGAAGAGGTGTATGTGGAACAACCTTTGGGATTTGAAGTTCAAGATCGAGACACTTATGTCTGCAGGTTGAAGAAAGCCCTCTATGGGTTAAAGCAAGCACCCAGAGCTTGGTACGAAAGGATGGATAGTTACTTGATGAAGCTGGGCTTCACTCGAAGCAATGCTGATCCAAACCTTTACTTCAAGGTTGTGGAAGGAAAGCCTCTCATTCTAGTGCTGTATGTAGACGACCTCTTCCTGACAGGTGATGACCCTCTCATTCATCAATGTAAGAGGGAGCTTGCTGCTGAGTTCGAGATGAAAGACCTAGGACTGATGCACTATTTCCTAGGCCTGGAGGTCTGGCAAAGACCTGGAGAGATTTTCCTTTCTCAAGGAAAGGCCTGTTGTAAACTTCTGGAAGAATAAGAATGGTGGGTAGCAAGTCCCCGTGTCGACACCAGATGGAACTCAACTTTAAGAGGCAATTGGCGGCTATATGGCGAGAGACCTATCTTGGCCTAGCCTGCGAGTACAGTCAACTCATAGGAGCTTTGATGTTCTTAGTATTGAACACTGAGCTAGTATATGTTTTGCGGTGAACACTTTGAGTCCTTGGATGGTTGAGCCTCATCATTTTCAGGTTGGTGCAGAATCTTTTGAGATATATTGGAGACACGATAAACCATGAGGCTGAGATACAACTATGAGAGTGTGATATAAAGTGGATATCTTGATCTTGGAGATTGAAGTTTGTGAGGAAGGTGGATCGTAAGAGCACATCGGGATGTTGCTTCAATCTTGGTTATGCTTCGATCTCATGGATGAGCAGGAAGCAGAAGTCGGTGGCTTTGAGCACCGCGGAGGCCGAATACATTGCTGCTAGTATGGCCTGTTGTGAAGCAGGTTGGTTGCGGAAGCTCTTTAGTGAGCTGTTTGGACATGTGCTAGATACCACTGTGATACTCTGTGATAATCAGAGTGGGATTCGTATGACTGAGAATCCTGTGTTCCACGACCGATCCAAGCATATTGATATCGGGTACCACTTTATCCGGGATATGGTACAGCGAGGCGCCGTAAGGCTCGATCATATAGGAACTGATGAGCAGGTCGCGGATATTCTCACTAAGCCCCTGGGGAAGGTCAAGTTCCTAACCTTCCGTGAGAATCTTGGTGTCGTGGAAAGACTCTATGATGTGGGTCCTGTTGGACGATGAGCTCTGGGAGCTCTGGGGGGCTTTGGGGATAGCTTCTCGGAGCTATAAGCACTCATAATGCTTCTGCCCCACCCTTGTGATTATTGAGCTGGTTCGCCTCTCATTTATCTGTGCCCCGTATGCATCCTACCCATTGAGTTCAGGGCTCATGGGAAGTACCTCTCATTTGGCCAATGAGGTGGGAAAAGCTAGAGACTATTAGCAAAGACTGATGGACGCATCAGAGATTTCCGTACTCTCTATCTAGGATGGCACGGTCCAACCACTTGATCTGGGATCAAGTTTTGTGAGGTGTGGGACCTCTGCCTGACTTCGGGTCAGATGAACCAACTTTGGGTTGGTTGGATACTCTTCATGAGTTTGATAGAGGTTTGGAACCTCTGGACTGATTATGTCAGTCGGGGGATGATGTCTTTGTGACTGACCCACTTCTGTTCTGAAATAAAGAGGCCAGCAAAGCAAGTTACAGCGGGATGACGCACGATGTTTGATTGCACTGATGGATGGAGTTCTCCCTAGTTGAGAGGGAGTGTTAAATTTGGACAACTAGGTCCAAACTCCATGTTATGATGCTCAGATTAAGAGGCTAATATTTTTTGTTGGATTCCTCTTTCGGAGAGGTGTAAAATCCATATATAATATGTCTTAATCCGATGAGCAGAACATTTATTTTGAATTTATTATTCATAATAAATTATATGTGCAGGTCGGCCTTAAGGTTTCACACCCCCAGCAGATGTGTCACACGCCCCAATGATGGATATAAATACAGGCAAAGTTGGAGAGCATTTCACAGCAACTCAACTCACATCTTCTTCTCTCATCTGATTTAGTACGAGCTCCTTGGAGGACGAGTTCAGCCCACACGTGTGAAGGAGAAGAAGGACAAATCTGTACGGCTGAGCTGAAGGACGAATTTCTGCAGTTAGGGTTTTGCAGAAAGTTTGACCGACGTTGACTTTGGTCAACGCATGGTCCCATTAGGCGAAAACTTGTGGGAAGATCGATTTTGGAAGGCCGTGCTAGCAGCACGAAATCGAGGTGGGTTGACCAGTACGATAGCTGGCGTTGACTTTTGGCTTGCTTAACCTCGTTGACTTTTTCGGGACAACGTTGACCTTTTTGGAGTTGACTTGGCTTGACTCATTCTTGATTGGATGACCCATTGTGACACATGCTGCAATCTGGGTTGGCTGACCAAGGAGACTTTGCTGGTTGAAGCATCCTGTTGACCGCCGTAACGAACCACCACATTTTCCCTGTTTCTGATTTGTCTTCTGTAAGATCCACCTTTATGTTCTATCTGCAGTTTGCTTAACTATTTGT
>JAXQQM020074392.1:0-26201 GCA_034641835.2 Pinus albicaulis
GTGTATGTTTTGTTGGCAATATGTTTCTTGTATCCTATTATATTGAATTGATTGTCCTTGATGGAAACTCTCTGACAAAGGATGAAGATAATGACTATATGAAAAACCCAGAAAACCATCAGCAGTTCTATACAAGCAGAATATAAGACTGAATGTAAATTGAACGAAGCTCTGTATTTAATGGGAGAATCAATGTAAATAAGGTCGAGTTAAATCATGTGAGAATGTATATCTGCATCCTGATGAAGGATAATTGAAATCCGTGATAGTTAAGAAACCCTGTGTTGGGATTGATGTTGCTCTGTGTACAGTTAGAGGTACCGATGTTAATACGGTCAACTGTGTATCCCGACTGGTAGACAATGAACCAACGTGTAATAACCCTCTGTATTATAGAGTAAGGTGTTTATCTTCATTCCGAATTGTGGATTGAATGCACACAGAGAACCGGGATACTGTGTGAATGATGCATTGTGGATTGGTCAAACCTATGGAGGAGCGCTCAACTGTAAGCCTGGAATTGAATGGTGCGGAACCCCAAGGTAAAAGGGTGGAACCTGGCATGTCGAAGAGGAGCGGAACCTTGCGGATGAACAGTGAACGCGGTTTAAGGCTGGAAGCGGTTTTTATCGCACCACCTTTGCAGTGAAAGTGGTATTGAAAATTTCAGAGCGATTCCATAGAAGGGCCGACACGTGGCTCCAAAGGTTCAGGGAAAACCACCTCCATTGCGCGCCATTGCGCATTATCATCCATGCATCTTCGCTAAGTGATATTCGTCAGATCATCTGAATCTGAGCGACATGCTCTCCGCCGTCAGATGGAGACGATCGTTAGCAATGGGCTCGCATGTTATCATCCGTGCATCTTCGCCAAGCAATATCCGTCGGATCATCTGAAGCCGAGCGACGTGCTCTCCGCCGTTGGATGGAGACGATCATTAGTGATGGGCCCCAGTTCTAAATTATATTAATTGGGACCTTTTAAACTAAGGTTAGTGGGGTTAATAGAGGTTGTTATGCGAAGGGGGTTGACATATGAATGTCTATGAAGTGTGCTGAGGGTTTTGGATACGAGACCAGTTCTTTTGTGGGGTTGTTATTAAGAGAGCATTTTCATATGTTTTAGCAAGGTCATTACTAAAGGAGGAATTTGGATTAATATCTCAATCTCATATTGAGATATTAAAAAGCCTTAGATTAATTATCTAATTTCCAGACCAAGAAAATAAAACAGTGTGAGCTACCCGAGATGTGAAGTTGATTGGGACAAGGAAAATTTGGATGCATTTACACATAGATTGAGGTTGGGACCAAGGTAAATCGGGGCTTGGGTAGACCCCGCTGGATTATCTATTTGATCCCGTCCAGGAATACCATCAGCGGTTGAGTGGTTTTGACTCATGGTATTGATAAAGGCTAAAAATATATAAGGAGAAGAAGATCATAGTACAACGTGTGCATGTGGAAGGGTTGTTAATGAAAAAATCTCTTTAAGAGATATCTGCATGGTTGAACTCTGTTTCTAACAGATATGGATCTATGATGAACCTATGGATATGATGAAGGTTCAAGATCTCTAGATCTAGAAATGATGAATCTCTAGGATGATCTGCAAAAGAAATGATGAAGACCTGGGGCAAGTCTGATGAAGAAATTGAAGAAATTTGGTGGATCTGAGGGTTGAAGCCTTCAGTATGAAACTGGAAGCTTTCTAGAAGCTGGTGTTAAATCAGGGGGTCGAAGCTCCCTTCCAGGAGAGGTTGGTAAACAAGATTAGGGGGTTGGAGCTCCCTTCCAGTAGTGGCTGGAGAATGAGAGAAGGTTGCAGCCTTCTGCAGGTAGGTGCCTGCGTGCTGGTATGAGTCTGCGCCAGTACAAAATTGTAGGAAGTTTTCTTTATAATAAATATTGAAGACAGAGACGACAGCAGCGGTGGTTTTCTCCCGAATTGGGTTTCCACCTTAAATACTGGTGTTCATGTGTGTTGCTTATGTGTGATGGTTTATTCTGTTATTACTGCTCATGCTTACTACTTACTAAACATCTGATGAATGAATGATGCAATGATCTAAGTATAGAATTAAATGCATAATAAGATATCTAGACATACGCAAGTTTTCTTAAGGATATATGTGTTCTTAAGGATATCTGCGTGTATACATGAGTTGGGTTCAGTAAAGTAGCGTATGGTTTTAAGAGAAAAGAAACATAAGAAGTTTTCAGTCAGCTCTAAATACTGATTCACCCTCCCTCTCAGTATTTTTTCCCTCAATTGGAATCAGAGCAGGTCCTTCTGAAAAAGCTTAGTCGCTAGAAGGAAGATCAATCAAGATGAGCAATCAAGATGGAACAACATCTATCAGGCCTTTGCTTTTCAATGGAAACAATTTAATCTTCTGGAAAACAAGGATGAGTTCTTATCTTCAGTCTCTAGGAGTAGATGTATGGGCTATTGTTGAAGGAGGATATCAATATCCAGCCGCAGTACCAACAGGTCCAACGGAAAGAAAGAATTATGAAACAAATGCAAAGGCGGTCAATGCTCTATTGGGAATTCTAACTGAATCAGAATTTGTCAAATTCATGCAGCTGGATACAGCAAAGGAAATATGGGACAAAATCATTCTAAGTTATGAAGGTGATGCAAAGGTAAAAAGTGCTAAACTCTAAACTCTCAGAATTCAATATGAGAATCTAAAAATGCATAATGAGGAGAGCATTGCCAATTTTTTTTTACATCTTGATGATATTGTAAATCGTATGAGAAATCTGGGAGAAACAATAACCGAATCTACTTTGGTTGAGAAAGTTTTAAGATCACTAACGGAAAAATTTGAGTCAAAAGTTTCTACCCTTGAAGAAAAGTAGGATCTTCAAAATCTTACTGTGGTGCAAATTCATGGCATACTAACTGCATGTGAAATGAGAAGAGGAGGACCATCTGAAGTCAAATAAGCCGTCTTTAGAGCTTCTACAAAAGGGAAATAAGTACAAGAGACAGAAGGATCAGGGTATATCTCAGAAGAAGATGAGGTAAATTTTGTAAAGAAACTCCAACTTGGTACAGGACAGTTCAGAGGTAAGCTTCCTTTCAAATGTTTTTCTTGTGGAAGAGTTGGTCATTATGTTGCTAAGTGTCCTCACAAATAAACACATGAAAAAGGAAAGGAAGTAGCAAGAAGGAATAAGAATCGGTTTAGCACTAGAAAAATTTACTATACTCATGAAGACAATGATGGGTTATCAGACAGTGAGGAAGAATGTGAACAAGATCTTAGACTTCTCATGGCATTTGAAAAAGAGTCTAGAGAAGAAAAAGATACTTTTATGGATGCTTTAGAGGACAATGATTTTCTTGATGAAATCAATCAACTCAAAATATGCTTAGAAGAAAGTAAATTATCCATAGAAACTCTGAAAAACCAGCTTGAAGAAAAGGAGAAACATAATGAGAAATTAGAATATGAAATAGTAAGTCTAAGAAAAGAAATTGAGAAAGTAAAGACTTTGAATCTTAGATTTGCTAAAGGATCTGAAACCTTAGATGAGATTATCAAGGTACAACATTCTCCTCTTATAAAGACAGGTCTTGGATATATCGGAGAATCTTCTCAGGCTTCAGCACCAAATTATCTAAAAGCAGCTACAACCAGTATACAACATTCTGCCACTCAGCAAGGGAATAAAGAATCTTTACAGGTAAAGCATGACCATCTCAATTCAAAGAACACTAACAGGAATACCTTTCAAAGAAACACCAATCAACAGGTAAATTCAAGTAGAAGATTTCATGATCGCAGAAATTTCTTCTTCAATGGACAATGTTTCTCATGTCACAATTTTGGTCATAAAGCTGTTCAATGTGTTGCATATAAAACCATCATGACAAGAGAAGCAAGAAAGAAAAGGATTGATATTGGAACAAATAATAATACATATAACAACTTTTCTCCTCTTCAAAATGAAGTTTAACGTGCTTATTGCAATAAATTTTGCCATGAAGAATCTGAATGCAGGAGCAAAGTCCAGCCAAAAGAGCATTTTTCTTCAAGCTCCAAAGAGTGGAAAAAGAAGGAATTACAGGTTGAAAATTGTGGCATAGCTTTATTTGCAGAAGGTGAAGAAAATCAATAGTACATTGATAGTGGATGCTCAAAACACATGATAGGTGACAAAAACAAGCTTCTTGCATATAGTGCTCTAGAAAAGGAAAAGAATGTTACATTTGGAAATGATACTCCTGCTGTCATTAAGGGAAAAGGGTCTGTTTTTCTAAAAGAAAAGGTGAAAGCTAATAATGTCATGTATGTGGATGGATTAAAGCATAACATGTTAAGTGTAAGTCAAATGTGTGATCAAGGAACTGAAGTTGTCTTTAGTTCAAAAGAATGTGTGGTACGTGATCTTGATACAGGTAAAACAATTATAAAAGGAAACAGAACTCCAAGCAACCTGTATGTATTGAAGAACTACAAAGAACAATGTTCCTTGAGTAAATCTTCAGAAAATTGGCTATGGCATAGAAGGTTGGGGCATCTGAGCTTCTCTCAAATCAACAAATCAAGCAGACTTAAAGATGTTCGTGATCTTCCCAATATTACTCTATCTGAAAGTATCATATGCAAATCTTGCCAATTCGGTAAGCAAACCAGAGTGCAATTTAATTCCAAGGAAGGATCATCAAGTAAGCCTCTTGAACTCATTCATACTGACATATGTGGACCTGTGAAGAAAAAGTCACCACGTGGTGAACAATACTATATCTTATTTATTGATGATTTCTCTAGAATGTGTTGGATTGGGTTGATTAAACACAAATATGAAGCATTTGAGAAATTTCAGATCTTCAAAGCACTGGTTGAAAATTAATTAGATCTAAAAATCAAGTGTCTTAGATCTGATCGAGGAGGAGAATATACATCAGATGAATTCCTTGAATTTTGTAAACAACATGGCATAAAAAGACAATTTTCTGTAGCTGGCACTCCACAACAAAATGGCGTAGTAGAAAGAATGAATAGAACAGTTCAACAAATGGCTAGAGCTATGCTTGATGATTCCGGAACACCTGACACATTTTGGGGAGAAGCAGCACATACAGCGGTAAATATTCTTAACAAGGCACATGTTCGTGTAAATAGTGATAAAACTCCATATGAAATATGGTATGGTAATCCTCCCACTGTGAAGCATTTTAGAGTTTTTGGAAGCAAATTCTTTATCAAAAATAATGATGAAAAACTTGGCAAGTTTGAACCCGGAGCAGATGAAGGAATACTTCTTGGTTACTCCTCTAGGAGTAGAGCATATAAATGTTACAATAAAAGACTTTGGAAGATTTTTGAATGTATTGATGTTGTTATTGATGAGTCTCCTGCAGCTCCAAAAGAAGAAAAACAAACAACAGATGAAGACGATGGTGACATATATCCTTCTACATCAAATAGAAATGATATAGACAGTGAACCCAATCAAGAACCCGAAGATGATTTATCTGAAAAAGCTCCATCCATATATGTTCAAAAGAATCATCCAGAATCTCAAATTTTGGGAGAAAAGGGATCAGGTGTACAAACAAGAAGGACTCTTATGGGATCTTCTAGCTATCTGGCATTTCTATCCACTATTGAACCACACAATGTCAATCAAGCTAGCAAAGATGAATGTTGGATTCAAGCCATGAATGAAGAACTTGATCAAATTGAAAAGAATCACACTTGGGAATTAGTACCAAGACCTCATGACAAAATGTCATTGGAACTAAACGGATATTCAAAAACAAGTTAAATGAGAATGGGGATGTTATAAGAAATAAAGCTCAACTTGTTTGCAAGGGATATGCTCAACAAGAAGGTATAGACTTTGAAGAAACTTTTTCTCCTGTAGCTAGACTTGAAGCCATAAGAATGTTTCTTGCTTTTTCAAGCTTCCAACAAATCAAAGTTTATCAAATGGATGTTAAATCTGCTTTTCTCAATGGAGATCTAGAAGAAGAAGTTTATATAGAACAACCAAAAGGATTCATTTTGGGAAATGATGAAAAACTTGTTTGTAGACTTAAAAAAGCTCTATATGGTCTCAAACAAGCTCCAAGGGCATGGTATTATCGTCTTGACAAATATCTTCATCAACAAGGATTTTCAAAGGGGTCTGCTGATAGCAACTTATACACAAAAACTAAAAATGATAAACTAATGATTGTGGCTGTATATGTTGATGATATCATTTTTGCAAGTAATGAAGAATCTATGAGTCGTAAATTTTCTTCTGTTATGCAGCAAGAATTTGAAATGTCTTTACTTGGGCAACTAACATTATTTCTTGGCTTGCAAGTGCAACAAGCAATAGATGGAATATTATTATCACAAGCAAAATATCTTAAGCAAATTCTGAAGAAGTATGGCATGGAAGAGTGCAAAACTGTAAGTACACCAATGATAACCAGATGTAATCTTAGTTCTCATGATGATTCTCCCACGGTGAATCAACCAGAATACAGATCTATGATAGGAAGTCTACTTTATCTCATTGGGACTAGACCAGACATTATGCATGCAGTTGGGATTGTTGGACGATTCCAAGCTAATCCAAAAGAGTCTCACCTTCAGGCTGTCAAAATAATATTCAAATATCTACAAGGAACTCAAGACTTTGGACTATTGTATCCAAAGAATGCTGATCTCACTCTTCATGCTTACACTGATGCAGATTGGGCTGGAAATGTTGATTATCGGAAAAGAACTAGTGGTGGTGCATTCTATATGGGGCCCCGGTTAGTATCTTGGTTCAGAAAGAAGCAAAGCTCTATTGCCTTATCTACAACAGAAGTAGAATATGTGGCTACCGCATAATGTTGCTCTCAACTTCTTTGGATGATGCAAACCTTACTAGACATTCAAATCAAATGTTCACCTCCTATCTCCATTATGTGTGATAATACAAGTGCCATTAGTATCTCAAAGAATCCTATTATGCATTCCAAGACCAAGCACATTCCCATCAAGTATCACTTCTTACGTGAACAAGTGCTTGAACAAAAGGTGAAGTTGGAGTATGTGCCCTCCAAAGAACAAGTTGCTGATATATTTACCGAACCTTTACCCAGGGAAGCGTTTGAATATCTTAGACAGAAGCTAGGAGTAGTCTCTGCCATGCAGAAGATCAGATCTACTTAAATACAGAAGATTAAATTGGATACACAGATTTCCTGAAGGACAGTCGCGTATATACGCGAGTTTATACACAGAAAACCACGTATGGGTATTTGTTGACAAAAATTTTCTAGGTCAGCATTCTTCAGCACAACTGCAATGCTGTTGGGTATCTCTGGATGCACAGGTTAAGGGGGAGCATTGGTCATGTGGAAAGGATGCATTGTTGGCATTCTAATTATTTTTTGTAGTCTGATCTCATGCTTGAGAATATTTGATCTTGATTGTATAAGTCATTTCTGTTATTTGATGAAAAAGGTCATGTTGAGACCCATGATGTAAAAATTGTAATATTCAGTCATGCAAAGACTTATTCCATTTTGTAAACCCACTTGGTTGGGCAGTTGAGTCAATCTTGTAAATCCACTTGGTTGGATCATTGATGTAAGTATGAGTCCTTGGTAATAGGAAAGGTCATACTAGGTTGAGTTATAGAGTCATGTACTTCATTGAATTTTATGTTTGAAGCTGCAACATGATCTCAGGGGGAGCATGGTATTGTCGGTACAAAGGATATTGATCTACCCTTTTCCCTTGATGTCAAAGGGGGAGAATGCTGCTGAATGTATTTCTGGTCATGGTTGCCATCAAGTCCAAAGGGGGAGATTGTTGGAAATATGTTTCTTGTATCCTATTATATTGAATTGACAGTTATTGCGGTGGCAGCTCTAGCAATAAAGGATGAGATAAGCCATTTAGCCAACAGAAGGCCTAGAAAAACCATTAGGAGTTATACAAGAAGAATATAAGGCCGAATGTAAATTGAGCGAAGCTCTTTGTATTTAATAGGAGAATCGATGTAAATAAGGTGATTGGGTTAGGTGAGTTAAATCATGTGAGAATGTATATCTTGCATCACGACGAAGGATAGATGGAAATCCATAGTAGTTGAGGCCTTGTGTTAGCAGGATTGATGGTGCTACTGTATATATGGTTAAGTCTTTGATGTTTAATAAGGTGATTATTATCTGGCACAGTGACAGTAGACAGCAGCATCTAATGTCCCTACAGCATTATAGGTAGGGTGTTTATCTTTGTTGATTGTGGATTGAATGCGTGTACGAGAGAGGCAGAATCTTTGTATGACAATCATTGTGGATTGGTCAAAGCATGGAGGAGGCGTGATGTAGCCTGGAATTGAATGGTGCAGACACACCTCAAGTACAAAAGGTGGAACACAGTGTGAAAGAAGAGGCTTGGGTGCCACCCAGGATGGGTGGAGGCCTTTTAGGTGGAAAAGCGATTTTATCATCACCACTGCGTGAAAGTGATATTGAAATTTGAAACAGGTTGCAGAAGGCGACAGTGAGGCTTCAAAGGTTGGGGAAAATGTTTCCTCCATTGGTACCTGTATGAATGTCCGTCCCGCTGATTTTATTCTTCGGATCATCGAAACCGAGACGTGCTCTCTGCTATTAGGAGCCAAATGATCGTTAAGATGAGCTCGCATGTTATATCCAGTGCATGTGAGAACGTGTCTGTCGGATGTTTGAAGCGACGACGTGCTCTAGCGGTGAGGTGGAGACGATGCGTTAGTGATGAACTGATTAAATTGTGTTGGTGGGACCTTTTAATTCTAAGGTTGATGGGGTTAATAGAGTTTATTTATGTGAATGGGGTGGAAACCATATGAATGTCTATGAGGCTGGATACGAGACCGGTTCTTTTGTGGGTTTGTTATTAAGAGAGAATTTTCGTATGTCTTAGCAAGGTCATTACTAAAGGAGGAATTTGGATTAATATCTCAATCTCAGATTGAGATATTAAAAATCCTTAGATTAATTATCTAATTTCCAGACCAAGAAAATAAAACAGTGTGAGTTTCCCGAGATGTGAAGTTGATTGGGACAAGGAAAATTTGGATGCATTTACACACAGATTGAGGTTGGGACCAACGTAAACCAAGGCTTGGGTAGACCCTGCTGGATTATCTATTTGATCCCATCCAGGAATACCATCAGCGGTTGAGTGGTTTTGACTCATGGTATTGATAAAGGCTAAAACTATATAAGGAGAAGAAGATCATAGTAAAACGTGTGCATGTGGAAGGGTTGTTAATGAAAAAATCTCTTTAAGAGATATCTGCATGGTTGAACTCTGTTTCTGACAGATCTGAATCTATGATGTACCTATGGATATGATGAAGGTTCAAGATCTCTAGATCTAGAAATGATGAATCTCTAGGATGATCTGCAAAAGAAATGATGAAGACCTGGCACAAGTCTGATGAAGAAATTGAAGAAATCTGGTGGATCTAAGGGTTGAAGCCTTCAGTATGAAAGTGGAAGCTTTCTAGAAGCTCATGTTAAATCAAGGGTTCGAAGCTCCCTTCCAGGAGAGGCTGGTAAACGAGATCAGGGGGTTGGATCTCCCTTCCAGTAGTGGCTGGAGAACGAGAGAAGGTCGCAACCTTCTGCAGGTAGGTGCCTGCGTGCTGGTATGAGTCTGCGCTAGTAAAAAATTGTTGGAACTTTTCTTTATAATAAATATTGAAGACAGAGATGACAACAACGGTGGTTTTCTCCCGAATTGGGTTTCCACCTTAAATACTGGTGTTCATGTGTGTTGCTTATGTGTGATGGTTTATTCTGTTATTAATGCTCATGCTTACTTCTTACTAAACATCTGATGAATGAATGATGCAATGATCTAAGTAAAGAATTAAATGCATAATAATATCTCTAGACATATGCAAGTTTTCTTAAGGATATCTGCGTTCTTAAGGATATCTACATGTATACGTGAGTTGGGTTCAGTAAAGTAGTGTATGGTTTTAAGAGAAAAGAAAAGTAAGAAGTTTTCAGTCAGCTCTAAATACTGATTCACCACCCCCCCCCTCCCCCTCCTCTTAGTATTTTTTCCCTCATGTTTATGTTAGCACATACTAATGAAAATCAAATATTTCGTTGGCTTTGGTATGTATCCTGTTGAATGTGCATTATTATTTTATTTTATCATCGTTGTTGTCTTTTGTACTACTTTGCAGGTTAATCAATGATTCTTTCCATGCTTTTGTGTGTCTCTTTTAGGATAATACTATTACTTTTATTGTATAGGCTCACTCTCTCATTCCTTGTCGTGAAAGTGCCTTATATACATTGCAATTCTATTGCTCAGCGTTGTTAAATTACTTGCTTGTTTCAAATATTATTTGAATAATATCGTGTTTTAATAATCGTAGCTAAGGAAAATACCTAAGATTAATGGAAATCGACCTTATTTATGGGTTGGTGCTCCTACTCCAAATGAGTGAGGAATAGTTGGGACTTACATACAGGGAGACCCCCTTTATTGGAAGGTTTCTAGCACCATTAACAATTGGCGTTAGGAGGGATAAATGACAAGATGAGCATGTTGAGTTTGTTCAAATCATGTTACCTTGAATAGCTCATTCCCAAATAAAAATCCCGGGATGTTTTTCTAATAGAACAAATATTTCACTCCTTGTGAAGCTTATTTATGACTTGTCTCAATTAAAGTTTGATGGTGAGGGTGGAACATCCATATCCGAGCATACATCTCAATTTCTTAATTTTTTTGACTTTCGTGAGGCGAATTGTGAAGATTTTTCTTTTAAATTATTCACCCCTCACACTCAAAGGTTGAGTTAAGTTGTGGTGTCATACCTTACTAGTCGCTTCCATTCATTCATTTGAACAACTCTTCAAGGAACTTCACTAAGCCGTTATGATTAAAAATATTTTTATAAAAGGATTAATCAACTTAGAATGAAATATGATGAATCAAAATAGGTTTTTTTCTAATATATTTCTTGTTGAAATGGGACCCAAAGGGGTCTTACGATTTAATTTTCCCTTATTAAATTAGAAGTAAAGTTGTAATTCCATCACTTGATAGCTTGTAAGTGTTAACTAAGTCAAGAAGGCTTATTTATCTTATTTAATTCAATTTGAGGTCAAAATGGAGGCATGTAGATTTATTCCTAAGTTTTATAGGGTCCAGTTAGAGTTATTTGTGAGTGGTAATTAGTTAAATAAAATATACGAGTTAAAATCGGTTTAACTAGTTCTAGTCGAGAGATGAGCTAGTGAAAGGTCAAGTGAATTGAATATGATTTAATTCACAAGTAGTGTTCAACCATTTAATTGATAATTTTTCTACAAATAATTGTTGCATGTTAGTTCTAAGGAAGGCCTAGTTGAGATTGGGGTTAAAGGGAAGATAACTATCAATTGTATAATTAGAAAATTGTATAGGTAATGCATGAGGTCATCGGGATTTCTTGAAGGAATTAGCGTAATAAATTCTTGGGAATTTACTATTTAACGGGAGGGCAAAATTCCTCCAAGAATGCATAAGAAAGGGTGGTCATACAAAGGCTAAGAATTGGTTAAGTATTGGACCGATTTTTCCTAAATTAGAGATGAGACAGTCAAAAGAGTTCAAAGGTTTCTCAAGAAGGGAAATAACATTGTATTGTTTCATGATATTTACTTTATAAAATATATAGATAAAGCGGGATTTTGAGTAGTTTATTTCCCCGAGATACATCTTGTGTTGTCCAATTGATAATTTCTTTCTCTTGTTATGTAATTTTGCGATCGAAATTGGTTTCTACAATTTGTAGGAGTGATTCGATATTTTTTTAGTACATTACAAGATTAGTTGAATCCATTTATATATTTATAGATGGTATCGAGTAGGAATCACAATAGAAGAGAAGAATCGAAGTTTTTTTTGAATAGGTTAATTGAATTTTTATATTTATTCTTCGGGACCCGAGAAACGAGATCAAGATGTATTTCAATGGCTTGAGACTCAAATATTCCCTTCGAGGTAAATTAGAATTACATAACATGGAAGGATAGGAGGCAATTATATAGGACAACGAATCTGAAGGCATTCATAGACAATGATATTCCCCCAACCCACAACAATAGATGCTCAAATTTTTTTATGCATGGAAGAAGAATGTAAGCGGAGGTGAGAAGGATCTTGTTAGAAGGAGTTAGACATCATATTTTCTAAAATATACATGGAAAGGAAACTCGAGTATGCTATGTGGGAAGGCCTTAAAATATCTATTTCGAGAATAGCATCTACCGAGAGGAAGTTGGCACTTTCGAAATAAAATCTTAGAAATATCAAGATGGAGAAGGGCGGCACAATCCAAAAATACTTGATAAAGTTCACTCGATGTCAAGATGAGCTTGGAAGAGTTGGGGTAACCATTTTGCGGAGTTGATTTGGTGAGCCTATCACTTCTACGCCTTCCAAAGAGCTATCATAACGACCATGAATTTGTGAATGGGAGGGAGAAGCTACCAAAGTGGGAATGATTGTGGTCCGATTTAGAACAAGAAGAGATTTGACGAAACATCGGAGATGGATCCTCATCAAAGACAGGATGATGAGGATAATTGTGCCTTTTCTAGAAGAGGCGAAGAAAAGGAAATGGAAAGGCATCCCATTCCAAATAGGAGTCGACAAGGTATACAAGAAGCAAGACTTATCAAAGGGAAAAAAAATTCACTTTCATGAGCTTGGAAACTATGACTACAAATTATCCACACAATAAGAGAAACAAGAAGGCCTCAATAGGATCAACATGCAAAGCACTTGAGTTCACAATTTGAGTTAGATTTCACTCTCATCACATTCATGGCATTAGTGGTGATGTTTTTGTGTGGTACTTAGATAGTGGAGCTTCATTCCATATGAGCATGGCGTTAGTGGTGATGGTTTTTGTGTGTTACTTAGATAGTGGAGCTTCATTCCATATGAATGGAAACACATAATTATTCGGTAGCTTGGAGGAGAAGGATCTCCAAATGCACATCAAGATGGGAGATGACACGAGGTATAATGATCTCGGTGTAGGTACAATTACCTTTTCAAAGGGTTAAGGTAATCCTCTCACATTATAATATGTCATGTATGTTATTGGTTTAAAGAAGAATTTGTTTATGTTGTTATGTTCGAAGATGATCATTGGCTATGATGTGGTATTCGGTGAAGAAAAGGTGTTCCTTCATAACAAAGCCATGGGGACGAGTGAAAAATATTGGGGGTTCGAGTAAAGAACCTCTACAAAATGGATGTAGAAGATTGTGCTACCTTGAGCATGAAAAAAAAGAGAAGGTGGAGAGACTGAGACATTGGTGAGTTATGACACGGGAGATTGGGCCACTCTACACCATGATGCTTTGAATATCATGTAATGGATTTCTATAGGACTTGAAAGAGTGGAATTGCACGAGAGATACATGCAAAGGGTTTATATTTGGGAAGTATACCAAAGCCACCTTTCGCGATAAGGAAAGTTGAGCAAAGGTGATCCTTGAGAGTCGTTCACTCATACATGTGTGGAGCATTCTCGATAGCTCACGACAAAACACATGTATTATGTATTTTTGTAGATGATTTTTTCATGAAAGTGTTGGATTTTTTTTATGCAAAAGAAATATCATACGTTCTCCAAGTTTTGTGAGTTCAAAGCACTTTTCGAGAAACATACACCGAACAAGGTGAAGAGCTCTAAGGAGAGACAATCTTTGGTGAATATGTTTCTAAAAAAATTCAATAACTTATGTGCTTTATAAGGAATTCGAATGGAATTGATAACACCTCATAACCCACAACGTAATGAGGTTGAAGAAAGGAATAAAAAAAATATTGTGGCATCAACACAAGCTATGTTGCATGATCGGGGCCTACCATTGCACCTATGGGTGGAAGCATGCAATAAAAAAATTATTTTGTGTAGAAAATAAGTCCTCATCGGATACTTGGGATGAGTACACCAATGGAAGTTTTTTCGGAGTAAGAGACTGGATGTGTTTCATTTTAAATTTTTTGGTTCATAATTTTATTGCCATGTGACGAAAGATGCTAGGAAGAAGCTAGAGCCAACAAGCTCGAGTTGGGGATATTTGTGGGAGTACACTACTACAACTCACAACTATCGGGTGTACTTTACAACACATAGGATGACAATGGTCATAAGAGATGTGAAATTTGATGAAGAGAAGGGCATGTGAATTTCCCTTGAGAGGGGGCTTCAATTTCATGCGGTTGAGGAGCTATTGGCTCCAAAATAAGAACCTCGGGATGTGGAGCAGCCACAAGCATAGGAACATAGAGTGGAAGAACCCATTCATATAGGGCCATCCACTAGAGATGGAAGGAAGTGCACCAAGAGGCTAACAGGATTGTTGCTAGATGTGAGATAGATTGTGGGAGAACCCACATCATATCGTAGATAGAGAAGGTCCACGGAGTGGTACATTGGATACATGGCTCTTATGAGGAAAGGTATAGAGATATAACCATCCTGTTTCAAGGAAGTGGTGTAGCGACTAGTTTGGGTTGATGCCATGGTTGAGGAGTATGACTCCATTATCGGGGAACAATGCATGGGAAGCTTTCGCAAGATGAGAGGGGGAAGTCGATTTGTAGGATCTAGGTGGATCTACAAGGTGAAGAAGCCAACATATGGGAGTGTGGAGAATAAAAAGGCCAAGTTCGTGGCTAGAGGGTTCTCTTAGGTGGACGAGTATTTATTATGATGAGACTGTTGCACCATTCATAAGGTACTCACCAATGAGATCCGATCCTTGCTCTCTCAGCACATATGGGATGGTGGATACAATAGACGGATGTAAAGACAACCTTCCTAAATGGGGTGATTGAGGAATAGGTTTATGCGATTAGTCATAATTTTTTTCAGACCTTACACAAGGAGTCGCATGTGTGAAAAATCAAGAGAGCATTGTATGGAGTTTGAAGCAAGCACCTTATGCTTGGTACACCGGGATTGAAATTTATTTCACTGGGTTTGGATTTACCAAGAGTGAAGCGGATGTGAACCTTTATCATATTGTGGTAGATGGTAATATTTTGATTATTATACTTTATGTCGATGATCCGATACGACGGGTGATGAGAAGCTCATCAAGTATTGCAAAGAGGAGCTTGTAAGAGAATTTGAGATGAAGGACATGGGGCTCTTGCGCTATTTCTGGGATTGGAAATATGGCAAAGAGATGGGAGCTATTTGTATCTCGGGGAAATTATTCCAACGAGATCCTCGGGAAGTTCCACTATTAGGGGAATTTTGAGAGTCTGAAATGGGCCTCTAAGGAAATTATAAAATAATTGTTGAAATAATAAAATAATATTACATTACATCGTCAAATTTTAGAGGGAAAAAAAATTACTTTTTCAACTCGTATTTTTCAACTTACCTCCCTATGGGTTTACTCAAATTTTGAGAGGGAACACTCATGGATGCGAGAATTTTATTCCCTCATATAAGGAGTACCCATGTTGCATACTTTCGATGGAACCTACTACCGAAAAATGAGAATCACATTTTTTTCATGTATTTCTCATTTTTCGTGTAGCGGGAGTCTATCGAAAGTATGCGGCATGGGTACTCCTTGGAATAGGAATTAAATTTTTGCATCCAACGAGTACTCCTGCTCGAAATTTGAGAAAACTTAGGGAGATAAGTTGAAAAAATAGTTTTATTATTTTATTATTCTTTAATCTTCTTACCTTTTTACCCCCAAAAATGGTGGATCATCCCCCATGGTTGACATCATCATCTTGAATATGATTGGTTCTTATAAATTTTTGTTGTTGTTGTACCTTTTTCTTAGGAGGCCCATTTTAGACCTCAAAAGTTGTCTAATGCATGGAGGAAACAAACCCATGGGAGACTCCTCTAGTTGTAAACTAAAGGAAGGAGGATGCTACTTTAGGCGAAGTAGTAGATGCTATTGTTTACGGGGAAGCTTGTGGGTTCACTCTCGTATTTGGTGAACACATGACAAAACATATGATATGAAGTTTACAAACTAAATTAAGCTATGCTTAAGCCTACCAAGCTCTTTTGGAAGGAAGGAAAGAAAGTCTTGAGATACCTCAGCAGGCACTATAGAGTATGGGCTATGGTACAAAAGTACGAGAGGTAGTGAATCTTCAAGGCTTCACCGATGCAAATTGGGTAGGGATTCCATCCGATATGAAGATAACATTAGGGGGGAATCTTTAGCATAGGATCAACAACAGTTTCTAGGTACAACAAAGAAACATAGATCAATTGCACTCTATTCACATAGGCGAGAGTACATAGTGACGAGTCAAGAAGCATGTGAGGCCATATGGTTGAGGACGATACTTATTGTTTTTTTAGTTGACGGATGGATCCGATAGTGACATTTGTGATAATGAGAGTTGCATCAAACTCTCGGTTAATCCTTTTTTTCATGACAATTCCAAGCATATTGATATCCGGTATCACCATCTGGGAGATTGTGTGCAAAGGAAGATTATGTCATTAGAGAAAACTCCCCATGGAGGAGGCGCCGAAGGCACTCGGAAAGAATCAAATTAGAGTTCCACGGAGACATGATCGGGGTAGAAGATAATCCCTTCCTTGTTGAGAGGGAGTGTTGAAATGACACCAACAAATGGCACCTAAAAGGGGATTATGATTTAATTTTACCTCAATTAAATTAGAAGTAAAATTGCAATTGCATCACATGACAAATTATAAGTATTAAATAATTTGGGAAGGCTTATGTAGCTCGATTAATTCGAATTTAGGGTCAAAGCTTGAGGCATGTAGAGTTCTTCCTAGGTTTTTAGGGGGGCATTTATAGTTATTTTTTGAGTTGTAATTAGTTAACTCAATTATTTGAGTTAAAAATAAGTTTAACTAGTTGTAGCGAGAGATGAGCTAGTGATAGGTCCGAGTGAATTAAATCTGATTTTAATTCACGAAGTAGTCGAATCAATCGGTTAAATTTCTCTATAAATAGTTTTTTGAATGTAAGTTATACGGAAAGCCCGATTGAGATTGGAGTCAAAGAGAAGATAAGTATGAATTCTATAATTATAAAAAGTGTACGGAGTCATCCATGAGGTCATCAAGATGCCTTGAAGTAATTGTACAATTAATTCTTGGGAATTTCCCTATTTAATAGGGCCAAAAATTCCTCCAAGAATGTATAAGCAACACTGTGTGATGAGACGTTGAGAATTTTTTTATGTATTGCATCTATTTTTCCTAGATCAAAGTGAGACATTAAACATAGTGCAGAGGTTTCTCAAGAAGGGAAATAACATTGTATTGTTTCATGATGTTTAATTTATGCAATGTACATATAGCGGGGGTTTTGAGCGGTTCTTTCCCCACATACATCTTGTGTTGTGCGATTGATAATTTATTTATCTTACTTGTTATGTGATTGTGTGATTGAAATTGGTTTCCGAAATTTGTAGAAGTGATTCGAGTATTTGTTTTTAGTACATTACAAGATCAGTTGAATCCATTTAGATATTTATACATTTCTTCATCTATGTTATGAGTTTCTGAAGAATATGTGCATTGGTTTTTCTTTCAATAAAAGGTTTTAGTGTTTGGTTCAAATCTCCTTGAAACAACTTGAATATGAATTCTTGGTTGATTGGGTTCTTCCAACTCATTTTTTATCATGAGAAATGTTTATAGGCCATTTTTTTCACATTTGGTCAATAGGCACGCAAAGCCCGAGATCAATCCACATTCATGAACATGTTTTCATCATCCCTACACAAAGCCATAAGCATGAAGCTTCCAAATGTCACGAGTTTACGGGTCTAGCCAGATCAAAATAAATACTTTTAAGCTCTATCACACCCTACCCTTTTACAGAGTTGTGTTCGGTGTTGGTTTCTTCCCTTCTGCACTAGCACTAGTCAACACCATCTTGCTCCTTGCTCGGGGGGTGCATTGATTCTAGAAATTCGGAAAACTAAAAATATTTACGAAGCTTCCTCTTCAAGAAGCTTCTAGGGATTATTTTAACCATTTGCTATGGATAAGAAGCTCAAGCATTATATGATCCTACCTTGGAGACTTCACTTATTATCCCTTGAGCTCATCCTCCCATCATAAGTGGATCTCAATCTCATTATAGTAAATCTTAAACTACCATCCCTCTCCTCTAAATTTGTTTCCATTCATAACATCAAGGTTGGATTTTTGGAGACTAATCACACACTCATGTTGTTGCCTTTAATCTAAGAGAGTCATCATATTCATGAATTAGGGTGACATTGAGGTGTGATTTGTGACAAGGAAGGACAAGTCAACTTGGGGATATATCCACAAGATCAGCTACTATTCTTGGTTTTAAAATCTCTCCTATTTCTATTAATATAAAGAGTATCATGTTTTACATATATATGTTATGTTATGTTTACATTAATGTATTTAAAAGGCTTGTTGATTCATTGAATAGAGTAATTGATTTATTCTACATATATCTTGTGGATCCTTGGCTTTGTTTTGGTTGTATGTGCATGTTCTAATTATAGCAATCGAGAGCTACGATTAGAACTTACAAGCGAGGAGGAAAGTAAAGCTTGTCATGGATTTCAAGTATCTTTCCATTATTCAAGTTATATAAGGAAAACTCTATATTCTTTGCTTTTTTATTGTTCTAGACCAGTCCACTAGGTCTAGGCCCATACTTTTTCTAAAATCATAAATTATGCATAAAAAAGCACCTCAAATTCAAAAGGAGGAACCTACTCTCCCTTTTTGTTCCTTCTCCTACTCCTTTTTAATAACCAAATAAAGTAGTATTTTGTGTTGATGTTGAGGTGAAATCTAAAAAGCAAATTATTGATCCACTTATCCCGCCTTCATTTCCTTCACATGGACAAGATCTTATATAGGAAAAAATTTGAATGCTATAATAAGTCTATGGAGCCTAATGTGAAGAATGATTCGATTGATTCCTTCAAATGACATATATATCGAGAATAGTCCTAATCATGAATTTGATTAGATTTAAAGTATTATTTTTTCAAGGGATCCTTTGGTCACCCCCTATCATCTACATCTCATGGCTCTTTGTACCTTGATTCATTTAATCAATATTCTCCACCGATAATTTCTCCAAATACTTTTGATTCTCGGTTTTTAGTTCACATGGTAATCAAGTAGAAGGTGGTCTACATTTCATAGGTACAATAGAAAGAGGATGAAGAAACTTTCAATCTCTCTTCTCTTTTTTCAAATTCATCTATGTCAAAGTGATGTTTCTACATTCCTTGTTGATAAATAATCACAACATCTCAGTAGTCGATCAAGTGGGCTTTGAAATCCTAAAACAAAATGAACTCTTGGGAAACCATCACCTTGAAGACAATGACTCCACTAATATCCATGGTGATGAGTGGCCGAGTATATTGGATGATCTCGTGTTTTTCACAAGAAGACTTGAATTTGCAAATCTTTGATCTTGAATATAATCTTATCATAAAACATTTTCTCACATGAATATATTCCTCAAGTAACCAACCCTTTTGTGGAGATGTGTGTAATGAATCAGCTGATATATCATGTTCTTCTAATTCAAATTTCGATGAATTAAATTTGAATTCCACGAGGCCCTGATAAGTTTTCCCATGATGAGTGATATGATGTGGAAGTTATTGAATAGACTTATTATAAATTGGGTAATATATTTGGTGATGTTGAGACATCGTATGAGAATTTTTTATTCTAATAGATTCCATAATATATAATGATCTTGCTAAAATAATTGATGATAAATTTCTTCATAAAAATGATGATCTAATCATGCTTTCAAATTTCAATCATTCAACATTTGAAAGTTCATGTTAGGTCCCTATATTACTAGTGTAATCCCTTATTGTTGTTAGTGTAGCCCCCCTTATTGTTATCGTTGTACCCTTGTAGTCCCCATATTGTTATTATTGTGCCCAATAAAAACCCATTATTGTTATCATTGTTCCCATACATTATTATTGTTGAGGTCGACTAGGATTATATTGTGACCCTATGGACTCTTATATATAGAAAGGAGGTTTTTTCATTTGTATCATCCAATAATTTTTTCATTTATGTAATGTAAAGGAGGTTTCCCCCTCGAAGTGGATTATTTATAAGGCATTGATCTCTCTTTTTCTTCTATATTTGGAGCTGGTTTCATAACAATTGGTATCAAAGCTTTGGATTCTAGGGTTTCGCTACTTCAAACAGGTCATCATGGCATTTTCACTATAATTTGTTTTCTACGAATGTTCAAATGCTAAAAAAAACTCATTTGCGAATAAAATCCTGAGGAAATTTGTGTAAAAATTTCAGATCTTGGTTCGCAATATGATCCATATTTATGCAAGAACGCAACAGAATAAACATATAACCATAAATACAAGTATGCAGCGGAAAAATCACTTCATTTCATTAATATCAAAGAATTGAAATTTGCTTACAGACATAATGGAAATAAACTAGCTAGGGCGCTGGTAGCTATCTCTGAGAATATATGTGGCGGTTACAGGCCTCTGAACTAAGTTACAATGAGGGTTTAGGGCCTATTTATTATTTATAAACAATGGAGAACCCTAAACATCCAAAACCATCACCCTAAGAGATGAAGCGCCAAAACTATGGGCCCTGTTTGGGTAAATTGGTGTTTTAAATTCCCGGGGACGTAACTTTGGCATACGATCTCTGTTTGATGCGAACCATACCTTGTTAGAAATATATATCTGGGGACTACAAATTTTGAGTGAGAAAAATTAATCCATGGACCCATGTTGCTCTCGGTTTTCCCAAAAAATGTCATTTAGGGCCTCAAAACGGCTCTGAAAGTTCAGGACCCGAAAAATTGCTAAAAATAGTAATTTGTGCTGAAACTGAAAAACTGAAAGAGAAAATGGTGGGGCCCCAAGTGGAATAGGCAGGTGACCACCAATATCCACCTGGGTCATTCCTCCCCCCTTAGGAAGCAGTGGTCCCCATTGCGTTAAGTTCCTCCATGAGATGAGGAAACTTCTACTAAACTTGGTCCCTGGTGAACCACTTTTCTTGGTGCACGAGTTGGCCAGCTTTGACAACCTGATATAGTTGGATCTTCTGTTGGCGAGTGTTCTTGATTTGCATTTCCATGATACAATCTGTGGTGGCCTGTTCCATGCAGTCTAGGTTTAACTCTATTGGTGTGAGTTGTTCTACAATGTCAGAGGTGTCCAGTAGAGGTGGGAAGTAAGGACGAAGGCGGTCCACATTGAATACTGAGTGCAGACCAAGGAATGTTGGAATACTAAGCTCGAATGCATTTTTCCCTATAGCCTTGGTGATGGTGTACAGCCCGTATCAGAGAAAGCGAAGCTTGCGGTGGGGTCTAGTGAGGTGATCCTTCTGCAAATGTAGCCACACTTTGTCGCCCACCTGAAAGTTGTGTGGCACCCGATGCTGATCATGGCATTTCTTGTACTTAGCATTAGCTCTATCTAATATGTCATGAAAATTTTGGTGGATGTGTTGAATGTGCTCGATGAAGCCATTTTCTTTGTCAAATTCCGACTGGACATGAGGCGAATCAGCCTGAGTAGCTGCAAATGGCATGGCTACGTCAATGGGACATAGTGGCTGGAATCCCAAGCCCACCTGAAAGGGGCTGTGGTCGATTGAGCTGTGGAGAGCCCGGTTATAACTATGTTGTGCATAGGGAATGCTCTTGTCCCATGTGTGTGGATGCTTGGAATTGTACATGCACAGAATGTGTACAATCATTCTGTTAACGACCTTTGTCTGGCCATCTGTTTGGGGATGGAAAGTTGTGGACTTGGTGAGCTTGGTGTCTAGCATTGACCAGAGGCTGGACCAAAATGTGCTGAGGAACCTTCTATCCCAATCTGATATGATATACTATGGGATCCCAAAGTGCACCCACACTCATTCAAAGAAGAGTTTAGCAGTGTCTTCTGCTGTGATATTCTTCTTGCAGGCTGCCATAATGGCCATCTTAGAGAATATATTGATGACCACGAAAACACAGTCATTTCCATGCTTAGTAGAAGGTAGGCCTAACATGTAATCCTTGGATATGGATTCCCAAGGTCAACTAGGGGTAGGTAGCGGAGTATATAGGCCTTGCTTCTTGATGGTTGGTTTGGAAATGGCACAAGCAGTGCAGGATCTAATGTGCTTCCTGACATCCTTTCGAAGGTTTAGCCAATAGAAATAATTCCGTAGTACTGCTACTATTTTCTCAACCATGAAATGCCCAGCGACTTGACTGTAGTGTGCTTCCCATATCATCTTGGCGCGCTCGATTGAAGGAACACAAAGGTGTCCCAGGTGACATAAAAGTGCATCTTGGAGGTGAAAATTTGGAACTTGCGTACCCCCCAAGAGTGCCTTGTATGTGTGGCCGAATTCTGGGTCGCTCTCATAGAGAAGTGGCCAATTAGAAGTCTCGTGCCCACAAGATTTGAGAACGGTGGTGAGCGCCACAATTGGTGGTCGGCTAAGATAGTCTGCAACATTATTGGTGCTACCCTTCTTGTACTTGATGTTCAAATGAAACTGTTGCAGATATGTGGACCACTTCTGATGGCGATCATTCTGCAACTTCCCTTATGTCTATATGAACTGCAGGGGCCGGTGGTCTATGTGGATGATTGTTTCCTTCCCTAAAATGTAATGCTTCCATTGTCGACAAGCTTGCACAATGGAATAAATTTCTTTGTCATAAGTGGGGTACTTGCGAACTGTGTCAGATAATGTCTCACTGTGATATGCCACTGGATGTCCCTGTTGAGTAAGAACCACCCCAATAGCATAGTTAGAGGCATTTGTCTCGATCTAAAATGGTTGTTGCAAGTTTGGTAATGTGAGCACTGGGGCAGAACAGAGGCGATTTTTCAATTCCGTAAATGCATTCTATTGAGATTCCGACCAAAAGAATTTTTCTCTCGCTCCTCCCTTGGTGACTTGACTCAAGGGCCAAGTGATATGAGAGAATCCCAACACGAACTTACGGTAGAAATTAACAAGACCCAGAAATCTGCGAAGCTTTGTTATAGTGGTTGGGGCTGGCCAATCCTGAATGACTTGGATCTTGGTTGGATCCACATGCAGCCCCCTTTCATCAATAATGTATCCAAGATATTGAACCTGGGTCATGCCAAAAGTGCACTTCTCCAAATTGGCACACAACTTGTGTTTCCGCAGTGTTTGGAGGACTTCTCGGATGTGGTGGAGGTTCTCTTCCCAAGTTTTGCTGAAGATCAGAATGTCATCCAAGTACACCACTACAAATGAGTTGGTGAATGGCTGCAATATTTTTTCCATCAACCTCATGAAGGTTGCGGGAGCATTCGTCAACCTAAAAGGCATGAACAGCCATTAGAAAAGGCCTTCATTGGCTTTGAAGGTAGTCTTCCACACATCAGAGGGTTCAATTGGTACCTGGTGATACCCCAACTTGAAGTCGATCTTGCTGAAATATTTCACCCCTTTGAGTTGGTCCAGAAGGTCATAAATCTGTGGGATTGGGTACCTATTCTAGACAGTGATCTTGTTCAACGCCCGATAGTCAATACAAAGTCTCCATGTCCCATCCTTCTTCTGTACCAACACGATCGAGCTCCCACAGGGCGATGAACTTGGTTGGATGTGACCTTTGTGTAGTAGCTCCTGAATCTGCCTCTTGATTTCATCATTCTTCAGAACAGAGCGCCGAGAGATCGATCCATTGGGTAGAGGCACACCTGGGGTCAGATCAATCGGGTGCTTGACCTGACAGTGCATAGGAACCCCTGTGCGTGAGGTGAAGATGTCCTCATACTCCTCCACAACCTTGTCCATTCATTTTTGTCGTGCAGAGGAGCCCTGTCTAGAGGTCGTGGCCACAGTCTTCTTCTTGCCCTGGGGGCAGATCATCAGGAAAACGAATTTCCTGGTTTGGGAAATGAGCTTACTGCATTGTTTTGCAATAACCAAAGAGATAGCGGCAGGAGGTGGTACCTCTGGTATCCTGTACAAATTATTTCCCAAAGTAACAATAACAGCGCAAGGCCGAGACTCATACACAGCATGACGCTTCCACAAGTATGATTGTCCTAATAATACATCAGAAACATCAATAGGAGAAACACCACATAATACCTCATCCATGAAGGGCTTGATGCTATAGGGAAGGCAACACTGTTGGCTGACGCGTAGATCTCGTCCTAGGTGAAGCCACCGATGGTGTATGGATGTGGGTGAGCTATGATGGGCAAGCCCAACAGCTTCACAGTGTTTGCTGAAATGAGGTTCTTTTGGCTCCCATTGTCAACAATGAATTGTACCATGGAGCCCTTTACCCACATCTAGGATTGGAAGAGACGTTCCTCCTCCTCTGGATCTTCCGGTTCCTCCTTCTGGATCTTCGCAGTGGAAAAAATGGCGTTGGGATCTGCATCAATAATCTGTTTCCCTTTTTCATTCCCCTTGTTAGGTTTTGATTCAGATTTGGAGCATGCATCTGACTCAAAAGCCCTCATCTCGACCACTAGTGACTGCTTGGCCCGACACTCACTTGTGTTGTAAGTGGAGCTCTTATGGAACTCACACCACTTTCTCGTGTCCTTCTTTGGCTTTGCGATGTTGTTCTTTGCTTGTGGCTTCGACAGGTTGTCTTGAGCCGCCATGCCTTGGCTCTGTCCTTTGTTCTGTGGTTTGAGAGCACCTTTCCCTTGCTTTTGATTCGCAGATCCAAAGTCTCGCTTCTTCTGTTTGAATTTCTGCTCAATCTTGGTGGCATACCGGTATTCCCTACCAAGTGAGGAGATGTTGAGGAACTCTATTTCCTCCTGAATGTATCTATGCAGACAACTGCGATACTTTAGCACCAGATGTTTCTCTGAATCTTTGATACCCAACTTTGTGCGCAGGGTATGGAACAGATTCGTCAGCTCATGCACATCTTGATCCCTTTATTGTCGCAACATGGTCCATTGTATGTACTTGTCCTCATAGCTCCCCACGAGATAGTATTATTCCTTGATGGCATCTAGGAAATAATTCCAAGTTGGTATGATAGAGAACAGGGAGGGTTCTGTCTGGTCCTTGTTCTCATAGTAGGTTTCCCACCAGTCCTTTACATGGGGGGTAGCTTTGAGGAGTGCAAAAATAATCTTCTGCCAGTCGGAAAAGTGATGAACCGAGAAATATCCTTCTAATAGATTCAACCATCTATCTACGACATCTGCATCTATTTAACCCTCAAATATGGGAATGTCAAAATTTACTTGTACCTTAAAAGGAGTCGCACCTCCAGAGTGGTTGCTGGATGCAGATGCGCTGCCAGTGGGCAGCCGTTGAAGGATCTGGGCAAAGTTATCCATCATCGCGTTCCTTTTTTTTCGAGGGCCTCCTCGAGCAATATTTTGATAGGATCTCCTGCTCCCTCATCTTTCTTTTCATCCCCCATGGGCGTCCGTCAGGGTTTGCGAGGCTAATCTTGCAAAGGTTCCACCAGATTGAGCCCTAACTCCTTATACCCCGACCTCGTTGGGGACATGCAAAGAAATATCGAGAAAAAGTAGACCGCTCTGATACCACTAATCGAGATTTATGTAGGAACAAAACAGAATAAAAATATAACCATAAATACAAATATGCGGCGGAAAAATCACTTCATTTCATTAATATCAAAGAACTGAAATTTGCTAACAGACAGAATGGAAATAAACTAGCTAGGGCGCTGGTAGCTATCTCTGAGAAGAGATGTGGCAGCTACAGGCCTCTAAACTGAGTTACAATGAGACTCGAGGGCCTATTTATTATTTAGAAACAATGGAAAACCATAAAAATCCAAAACCCTAACCCTAGGAGATGAAGCGCCAAAACTACGGGCCTTGTTTAGGTAAATTGGTGATTCAACTTCCCGGGGACGTAACTTTGGCATACGATCTCCGTTTGATGCGAATCATACCTCGTTAGAAATATCTATCCAAGGACTACAAATTTTGAGCGAGAAACATCAATCCATGGACCCATGTTGCTCCCGGTTTTCCCAAAAAACGTCGTTTAGGGCCTCAAAACGGCTCTAGAAGTTCAGGACCCGAAAAACTGCTAAAAATAGTAAGTTGTGCCGAAACTAAAAAACTGAAAGAGACAATGGTGGGGCCCCAAGTGGAATAGGCAGGTGACCACCAATATCCACCT
>JAXQQM020090795.1:0-38067 GCA_034641835.2 Pinus albicaulis
AAATAGACTTTGCGCCAGAATTGTACTTTTGACCATACTTGTACCCATCTAAGTTATTTTTGAAGTAATAAAAGGATTCTGGATTCATTTAAAAACAACTTGTGTAAGTTCTTCATTGTTAATTATATTATCACTCTATTTTTTCTACATGTGTTTGAATTTTATGGGAGTTCCAGGTAAGAATAGATTAAGCATCAATATTTATGAAGTCCCCCTTGAAGTTATCATCATTTATAGATATTAGTTAATTAAACCATTTGTTTGATTGAAATCCTCTACATCATTAAATTTTCATATACCATTATCGTTTTAAGCATATATTGTTTGGCTGTAAAAGTATTTTACATGGATCTACTGCATATGACAAGTTAAATAATCAATTTTGTATTTAAGAAATCATATAAATTTTAAATTTTCCACTTTACACATCTCATGAAATCTAAATTACTATTAGAGGTGAAGAATCAATGCTTCTAGTATATCATAAGTAAGTAAGAATTGCACTTGTTTAAATAGTTTATAGATTTGGTCTTCCAAAAAACTTTAAAAACCAACAAAACATTTTAGATGCTCTGGCATAATTCCTAATATAGAATTATCTATGAAGGTACACCATCATATTCGAGTCATTGCCAGGGAAAAAATTTCCATTGGAGAATGATTAAAATATATTTTTAATGGTAAATAAACGGTTAGTAGGTTAAATAAATCTAGCTTCACTAAAGCACACTAGATATCACTTAGATCCTCATCTCTATTCTCCATTTTTAGATCCAAAGAGGCTACTGAGAATTTCCTCCTTGAACAGAAGGTTAGAAGCTTCATCTTCAACTTCTGCCTCATTTTCACCTGAAATTATTTCATAGCTTGATCCCTTTATTCCTACATCAATCCCTCCTGAACTATCAAATCTACCACTAAAAGTGTTAGAACATTTTTCCAAATGATTTTATCTGCAGTCAACTCTTCTTGTTTATAAATTAGAGTCTTACCAAATTCCTAAAACTATTTCAGAATCTCCTAAGTCATAAGTATAATTAGGGGTATAATTACCTAAATTAAAACCAAGTGATTGTATCTCTTCTGTCATTCAAACTTTTCCAACAACTTCTAAAACACCTAAAGATAGTTTTTCTATGTATAAAAATCATTTATTCGAGAGTGAGCAAAAGTTTGATCCAAAACCGCAAAATTTAGTGATCCAATCACCATTTCCTAAAACTTCTATAAGTTATGCTCATCGTCTAAAAGGAAGGCTATCCACACCTTCATCTTCATCTTCAACTTCAAGTTTTTAGTCTTCTCCATATCACACAACTAATAGAATGAATTGTGTTCAACCCATCATTCATGCTCGTTATGAAACGTTAATCCCTCTTGGTGAGCCTAACAATTTTCCAGATGAATATATCAAACATTTACGTAGGTTCAATGGAGAAACTAGTCTATCTACTTAATATCAATTACCTGTGTTTTTAGATTTTGTTGACAACATAAACATTGAGCATGAAGATGTGGACATGAGGTTCTTTTTTCAATCTCTAGAAGGGAATGTTTAGATTTTGTTTAGGCAATTAAAAACCCATTCCATTCCTAGGTAGAATTAATTAATCAATCTTTTTAAGAACCAATGGGGAGTAAAAATGGATCATGTCTATTACATTTTATAATTTGATGATTTGACAAGAAACCTCAGAGAAATTTTTTCTAATTCATTAAAAGATTCAATAAAATTTACAATAAAATGCTACCTAGCTGTAAACCACCAGTAACTGCAGCTTCGATTTTTTTTAAAAGGGATTTAGAGATGATTTTTTTTTTTGTCATTATTATAGAAAGAAGGTCTGTCACTATGGAAAATATGCAAAAAAATTCTATTGAGGTTGCAGAAAATATATATGCATCAAATAAATTTGAAGCAAAGGCGAAAAAAACAAAAATAAAAATGAACGCTAGAGAAGAAAGTAATTATTTTACAAAGATTAAGTATGAAGAACATAATATAGATGAAATTACTTCTTTATTGAGAAATATTTCTAACAGAATTTTGAAAATGGAAGCACAACCTAGGGTAGATCAAACAGTGAAAAATACACCTCAAACTCAATACAAAAGAGCTTTTCAACCTCAAATCATGCAAAGACCAAATACTAACCAATAGCTCCAACCTCTATTATTAATTGATGATGAAGAGGTCGAGGAAACTGGTCCTTTAGTTACTAATAACATTAACTTTCTAGGTGACATATCATTAGGCAATTCCTTAGTCCTAGTTACCTATTATCAATATTCAACCCAAGATCAAGAGGCTTCCCAAGTCTCAAAATATCAAGAATTTCCTAAATATCTTATTGAAAAATTAGGAAGAAGATATGATTTAAGGCCTAGACCAGGCCCTCTTAGGCCAACTATGAATGTCACAATTAATGAGCCTCCAATAAAAATTGTTGAAAAGTATGCAACTATCATTCAACCATTAATTCAAAAAAATGAAAATAATGCACTTGAAAGGATTGTTCCAATATTCTTTAGTGTAGAGAAAGAGGTAAAGAGAGTCAAAATCCATGTTCCATTGTCCAAACTCTACAAAACCCCATGATACAAAAATCAAGTACAAAGTGGATCCAATCATTGAGTATAGATGTTGAGGGGGGTGTGACCAGTTTATAGGATGAAAAAACTTGACTCGTCTTTGGTCCTAGTTCTGACATGATTAATGAAAATGTTTCTCATTTTTATGTTACTCTTAAAGTTCATGATTTTATTCTATATAATTGTATGTTAGACTCTTGGGCCTCTCACAATTTGATTCCGAAATTAATCATTACAAATTACGAGGCCTTACCATGATTTATACACCTTTGACTCCAAAAAATTTCCTTGTATCGGACTAATAAAAGACCTAGTTGTAACTTTAGCACAAATCCCTCTCAAAAGTGTATTACTAGACATTATAGTAACATATATCCATCCAAAATTTGGAATTTTGTTTTCAAGATCATGATGTGCCAAATTAGGTGGAATTTTATCTCTTATGCCACTATTCCTATATATGTGGGTGAACACCTTAGGTTATACAGGGAGGTAAGACCCATTAACATTGTCTGTAAAGTTGATCAAGCAATAAATCATTTGATTTGTCTTGTTGATAGGGATTTTGGATGTTTCACATTGTCATATAATGATCTCCCAAATTCCCAACTTAGCATTGAAAAAATTGTAAATAAGCATAAGTGTATAAAAATTGATGTGTGGAATTTATACATTGATGTGTATTTTTATAAATATGGGGATGGAGAAGGAATTGTATTAATTTCTCCTGATAAAGAAAACATAACCCAATCCTTTAAGTTAGACTTCGATGTTACTAATAATATACCAAAATATGAAGCCCTACTTTTAGGCCTTGAGTTAGCTAAAAGGCTAAAAGTTAAAAACTTAAGTGTTTTTAACTACTCCTAATTAATTGTAAAAAAATTACAAAATTTATGTCAAGAAAAAAATACTAGGCTTAGATGTTAAGGAAATGAGGTATGGGATTCTATAGAAAACTATTTCCAACATTTTAACATTATAAAAATCCCAAGAAATGAAAACATGTATTCAGACTCTTTAGCTGCTCGCTACTTTAAAACTCTTGATCCAACGTAGCTACAATAAAAAATTCAAGTGAAATACATTCCTTTAATCCGTGAAAATATTAAGCACTGGCAAGTGTTTGAATATGATGAACAATTGAAGGGTTTTCTACAGGAAATTGATGATTTTGAAAACTTAGAATATGAGGGAGAATAAATTATTGATCATAATACAACGATGAAAATAAAACTTCACATTTGAAAAATAAGATAGTTGATCATGATATCCTCCAATTTCCAAACAATTTCATTCTAAAAGGTGTGATCCCTCTTGAAAATACTTTTGATAATAATAATGTATTAAAAACTTCATTATTAAATACAGAACACCAAGAGGATGTAGAAGACTTTAACACTGGAAATGATGGACAAATTAAAAATGTGAGAATTTTAGCATCATTATGAAAGGACATAAAAGACATATATTAACCTTTTAAAAGAATTATAAATGTGTCTTTGCTTGGTCCCATGAAGAGCTAAGAAAAATATGACAAAAATATGATTGATCATAACATCCCTTTAAAACCATGATCCAAACCATTCCAACAGAAATTAAGAAGAATGAATATAATTTTTCTTCCAACCATTGAGAAGGAACTTAAGAAATTATTGGATGCAAACATTATTGTTCCTCTTAGATTTTATGAGTGGATTTCATATTTGATTAGTGTAAGAAAAGAAAATGGTGAAATAAGATTGTATGTGGATTTTATAAATCTCAAAGAATCATCCTTAAAAGGCAACTATTCACGGTCTAAAATGGATCAATTACTCCAAAGAGCTCCAGGTTCTAGTATAATTTCAATGCTAGATGGTTTTTCTGGATATAACTTGATTTTGATGAGTGGAGAAGATAGAGAAAAAACAACATTCACAACTCCGTGGGTATATTTATGTATGCTAGGATGCCATTGGGCTTGACTAATGCAGAAGAAACATTTCAAAGAGCCATGAATTTAGAATTTGTTGTAAAAATCAATAAATTTATTGTTATTTATCTAGATCATCTAACTATCTTTTCAAACTCTGGTAAAAATCACTTAAAGAAATTGAGAAAGGTTTTTGATAGGTGCAGAAAATTTGGAATCTCTGTCAACCCAAAGAAAACCTTGTTTGCCATAAAGGAATGAAAGTTACTTGACCAATATAAGGAGTGGTAATTGATCCAAAATGAGTCTAAACCATTGAGGTAATTAGTTTACATAAAAATAAAAAAGAAGTTCAACCTCTTTTAGGAAAAACTAATTTTCTAAAAAGATTTATACCAAAATTCGAGATTGTTAAAGATATCATTGATATGCTGAAAAATGTTCATGATATTAAATGGATTACACAACTAAAAATGGCCATTTCTAAAGCCCCAATACTAGCCAACCTTGATTATAGAAAACCCTTTAGTATTTTCTCTTTTGCTTGTGACACCACTTTAGCTATTTTTTTACTGTAAACAAATGATAACGGAGATGAACAACCAATTTCCTTATTTAGTAAAGTGATGAGAGATGCATAGCTAAAATATGAAATTATTGAAAAACAAACCTATGGCCTTGTACAAGCCCTCAAAGGTTTTATAAATTATGTCCTTCATTATCCTATTATTTCTTATCTCCCAAACAATGCCCTCAAAACCATTTTGATCCAAACTAATACATATGGTAGAAGAGGGAGATGGATAGCTAAAATTCTTGAATTTTATCCAGACATCAAATATACTGAGATGATAAAAGGACATGATCTAGCCATGTTTTTGGTTGAATCTAACTGTAAAGTTTTGAGAATAAACATAATGGTGCAGATATTAGAAGAGAAAATCTATAAAAACCTTTCAAGAAAGTTTATTTATTTTAATGTACCATTTTTAAAATTAATTATAAAAAATTAAAAAATAATCAACTTCATTTCCATTTTTGCAATAAAATTTTTAAAATATATATTTTGAAAATGGAAATTTTTAAGTTAGCTCTGTTGTATATTACACATTTTTTTTAATTACTATCTTATAATAAGAACCTTTCAAGAAAGTCTATTTATTTTATTGTACCATTTTTAAAATTAATTATAAGGAATTAAAAAATAATCAACTTCATTTTAGTTTTTGGAATAAAATTCTTAAAATATCTATTTTGAAAATGGAAATTTCTTAGTTCTCAATTGTATATTACACCTCATTTTTTTTTTTAATTAATATCATATAATCAGTTTTCTCTCATCATAATTTTAGTTCGATTTTCATTTGTGGATTTCTTTCAATTTACAAGAGAGGATGATGTCTCAGAAATTGAATACTGAAATGGAACTATATTTGATAATGTCTAACAAAATAGAAATTTACAAGAAATGATGATGATATGGGATGATGTCTCACAAATTGAATACTGAAATGGAGCTATATTTTATAATGTCTAACAAAATAGAAATTTCACTGGGATACGTTCCTTTCACCGGATACATATAGAAAATTCCTTTCCCATGGTTGATTTTCATTGAGATATAATTCTCTTTTCTATAGCCATTCCATTTATTATAACACATGATATTTTTTAATAAAATTAATTTTCAAAAAAATATTTTGTTGTAATTTTTTTGATACTTTATATACGATTATCAGAATATGAGAGAACTAAAACCATACAGTCATCATAATACAACTGATCTTGCCAAAAGAAACAGATAATTGTTTAACATACTTCCATTAACATGAAGAAGGAGCTGATTATTATTCAACATAGTAAGATCCAAAAAAAACTTGAACGTTCTACACATTCCATGACAAAATAGATGAACATCCTAAAAATTGATGATGGGCTTTCTGGTAGCCAAACTAAACGGCTTCTCCAAGTACATCAAATTGTTGTGCAAAACTTTAATTTTACATGAAAAGCCCTGCAGGAGGCTGCTGAATTATAAGGTTGCCATTGGGTATTTTCATCCCAGAATGTCCAATCTTTGGTATTCAAATTCAGATTTATCATCCCCGCTCCCTCCACCCTTGGAATTATTATGAGGCTGTGCTTTCCATTGTCATAGGCAGCTGCTACCTTATCTGACGGATATGGCATGAGGACTTCAGTCTGGAGCTCCCATGTCCAAATGTTGCGATTTGCCTGCCATAAAGCCAATATGGAGGAATCCGTTACATTAATGGAACGGGTGACATTTAACAGAAATATTCGGTTGCTGTCAACCACCATCAGAATGATCCGCCTGTGATCAGTTGGCCCTCTTAATACCCTCCGCCGTAGCTGCCTAAATTTTTCCAGCAACCCGCTTTCTATGTTATATTTTGCGATCACATATGGATTTAAGCAGGTGAGATAGATGGCGTTGTTGCCATGATCTATGCAGCAAACAAATGGTCGCCTGAATAACCCAGCGTCTGTGCCTGAACAGAGCCTTACACTCCATGTATCCGTAGTGGAGGTATAAACAAGACAATGCACCTGATTTGATCTCAGTTCTCCCCACACTATCACCCTAAATGCTTCACGGGCTGCCTCTGGATTTTGATCCACCACTATCTCCATGTACATTGGCGGCTGCACACACCTACTTGTAGAGTTGTTCGCCCATAGCATCTTCTTTAGACACGACTGGAGGCCAAGACGTGTGCTAACCATCGTATCTGGCAGTGGTCGAAAGCGTTTTGTTAAGATATTAGCAGCTACCATTTCCCCTTCACTGCTGACCAGAAGCATAACACCGTCTGCAGCTCCCTGGAGGAGCCAACCTCTACTCTGATACCCCTGAAAATTAACGTGGAAAAAGGCCCACTGGTTAGAGTTGCTGAAGAGGTGAAAGCCGTGGGGGTTCTGGGGATCATTTATGAGAGCAATCCAGGACTCGCTGTTTCTCTCATCATATATCCGATGAAAGTCTTCGGAGGACGAAATAGTGTGGTCCCAATCTTGAGAAGTTTCCTGAAGTCTCCAGAGATCACAGATCTGTAAGCGGGCGAGAATGTCGTGGAGAATGGAGTCAGGCAGGTACTCCAACAAGCAGTCCTTCGATGCATCAAATCGTTGTTTATTGACCGCCATTTTGATTTGCGTCTCGTGAGAAATCTCAAGAGCACTGTTCATCTTGCAATTTCAATAGCAATAGGAGGTAAGTGTTGCAGGTGTCCCCTTTAATAAAAGGAAACGATATCTAGAGCAACAGAACAGAACCTTTAATAAAAGGAAACGATATCTAGAGCAACAGAACAGAACGATGAATGTAGATATGCATCATCACGGAAGCTTCATAACCACTACATGCTATTAATATTTCCATTTACTATATATTTAGGGTTTTTAAATTTGACCATATATTTAGGGTTTTTAAATTTGACATGTCCAGCTTCATTGCATTAATATTTTACCGTTTGAATGATTCTCAAATTTGACCATGTTTATTGAACTTATGCTCATCACAGGTTTCAAAAATATCTCGGAATTCTGAATTTGGCCATGAGTCTACGAGCCAAATAATTGACCTTGTCAAGCAAGGTCAAAATAAATAATTTCTCTGTTTATGGTCAAATTCCACCATATTTTTGGTAACGGATATAAGAATATTTTGTAATGGATATAAAAATGTTATTCTACTATATTTTGGAATTGGTAACAGATATAAGGATTGGTAATAAGCAAGTGTTTTTAATTATAATTATTATTATAGTTTGATGAAAAAAATTATTATCCTTAATGTTTTTTATTTTAATTTTAATTTATAAATGTAATGGTTTTTTTCAAATATAATTTCAAATAAAATTGTGATTTTTTTTGTTATTTAAAATATATTTTTAAATAGATAAATAGATTCAATACTCTGAAATTTTTTTGAGATTAGAATTTTATAATTCAAAATATTTAAGTTTTCAAAAATTTCTACCAAAATTTAGTTAAAATTAACTACAGAAAATTACCTTTGTTCCATTTTAATCCAAATTAACTAGACTAAATGACCTTTTAACTAAAAAAAATACCCTCAAAAAGTTATTTTATGTATTAAATAGACCATTTATAGTTTTAAATAAAATTAATAAATAATGTACTTACAATTTGTTTTTAAAATTACCAAATTAATCAAATATGGAATTTTGAGATTTAATAATTATTAAATTTCAAATTAAAATAATGTTAAAATTATAAAATTTGTTCTATATTGAAGATGTCAATTCCATAATGTGAATGGAGTTAATTTCGAAATATAAAATTGACTTATTTCAAATTAATTATAAAATTAAGTTAATTTTAAAGTATGAAATTATTTTGTGAGTGGGGTCTTGGTTATGAACATATCATCCATCTTCAAGAGAAGAGAGTTTATCTGTCAATAGGAAGAGAGACAGACCGAGATAAATTTAAAGAATGATGGAGATATACTTTAGAGAAAAAGAACAGTAAAAAGAGCATTGGAAATGTGAAAATTGACTAAAGCTAGAGAATAATTATTAATTACTAATTGATTTGTTATTGAAGGGCTGAAAAATAACTGAAAATCACCATTGGATTAAAATATTATTATTGATTAATATAGTATTAAATTAAAATTTTACAAGATATAAAATGCTTGATAATATTGAAAATATTATTATTAATTAATATAGTATTAAATTGAAATTTTATAAGAGATAAAATGCCTTGTAATATTGGATTCTTAAATTTAATAATTAATATTCAGTGGATTAAAATATATTGAGATTGGAATTGATTATGGAATTGCAATTCTTGATATGGTTGAGACTAATTCAATATGGACATAGTCAAAGCAATTAAATAATTCTAAATGGAATGAGTCACTTTAAAAATATGATAAAAGGATTGGCAAAAATTATTTTGTGAGTGGGGTTTTGGTTATGAACATATCATCCATCTTCAGGAGAAGGGAGTTTATCTGTCAATAGAAAGAGAGAAGGACCGAGATAAATATAAAGGATGATGGAGATATACTTTGGAGAAAAAGAACAATAAATAAAAAGGATGATGGAGATATACTGGTTAGAGTTGCTGAAGAGGTGAAAGCCGTGGGGGTTCTGGGGATCATTTATGAGAGCAATCCAGGACTGGCAGTTTCTCTCATCATATATCCGATGAAAGTCTTCGGAGGACGAAATAGTGTGGTCCCAATATTGAGAAGTTTCCTGAAGTCTCCAGAGATCACAGATCTGTAGGCGGGCGAGAATGTCCAACAAGCAGTCCTTCGATGTATCAAATCGTTGTTTCTTGACCGCCATTTCGATTGGCGTCTTGTGAGAAATCTCAAGAGCACTGTTCATCTTGCAATTTCAATAGCAATAAGAGGTAAGTGTTGCAGGTGTCCCCTTTAATAAAAGGAAACGATATCTAGAGCAACAAAACAAAACGATGAATGCAGATATCCATCATCACGGAAGCTTCATAACCACTACATGCTATTAATATTTCCATTTACTATATATTTAGGGTTTTTAAATTTGACTATATATTTAGGGTTTTTAAATTTGACATGTCGAGCTTCATTGCATTAATATTTTACCGTTTGAATGATTCTCAAATTTGACCACGTTTATTGAACTTATGCTCATCACAGGTTTCAAAAATATCTCGGAATTCTGAATTTGATGCTCATCACAGGTTTCAAAAATATCTCGGAATTCTGAATTTGGCGATGAGTCGATGAGCCAAATAATTGACGTTCTCAATCAAGCAAGGTCAAAATAAATAATTTCTCTGTTTATGGTCAAATTCCACCATATTTTTGGTAATGGATATAAGAATATTCTGTAATGGATATAAAAATGCTATTCTATTATATTTTGGAATTGGTAATAGATATAAGAAGGATTGGTAATAAGTAAGTGTTTTTAATTATAATTATTATTTTAGTTTGATGAAAAAAAATATTATTGTTAATGTTTTTTATTTTAATTTTAATTTTAATTTATAAATGTAATGGTTTTTTTTTTCACATATAATTTCAAATAAAATTGTGATTTTTTTGTTATTTAAAATATATTTTTAAATAGATAAATAGATTCAATACTCTGAAAATTTTTTGAGACTAAAATTTTATAATTCATAATATTTAAGTTTTCAAAAATTTCTACTAAAATTTAGTTAAAATTAACTACACAAAATTACCTTTGTTAGATTTTAATCCAAATTAACTAGACGAAATGACCTTTTAACTAAAAAAATACCCTCAAAAAGTTATTTTATGTATTAAATAGACCATTTATAATTTTAAATAAAATTAATAAATAATGTACTTAAAATTTGTTTTTAAAATTACCATATTATGTGTGTAATAATTTTCGGTGAAAATCACATAAACTAAATTTTTGTGACGCGTTTGTTGGAAAAAAATATTTTATTTTTAATTTTAATTCTATCATTTTAAAATTTTTAATTATATTTTAAATAAAATATAAAATCAAATCAAATTAAATAAGTAATAATAATAAAATTACTCAATTATTGGAATCTAAGATCCATAATATAAATTAGTAGAAATTCTTTCGAACCAACCAGTGTGGTTCATCATCATCATAGTCCTGATGATGAACCACACTGGTTGGTTCGAAACGCGTCGACCATGTTCTTTTACAAGTGATTTTTACCGAAAGAATTTATACTAAATTACTCAATTAATTAATTAAATTAAGATTATTAAAGAGGTAAGTTTGACGAATAAATAAATAAATAAATAAATAAAATTAAATAAAAAATAAAAAATAAAATAAACTAAATAAAAGGAGCACATCTGGAGACAGGAATCAAGATCGAGAGAAGAAAGAATGACCCAAGGAAAATAAATAAATAAAATAAATAATAAAAAAATAAAAAAATAAAAAATATTTTTTTTTAAGAGTGGAGGGCAGGAATCCAGCATCTGCTAACATTCCACCCATCATCCCTATTAATATTAACCGACCTCTTTTCTATTTCCAAGGCTTCCCTTAACTTTCGGTGGTGAAAGTGGTCAATTGTTGCAATAAACTTAGTATATGGTGATTTGTTTTTTAAGCATGCTCTGCCAAGGCAAAGGACCGAGATCTACCATGTCTAAGGTCAGCAACATGTTCATGAATTCTTTGGTTAATTGATCGACCAATTTCACCAATGTAAGGTGTCCCACAGGAACATGGAATCAAATAAACACCCTTACCATCCATAAGACAAATCAGGTCTTTAACTGATCTAAGAGAACTATGGATAGTGCGGAGAGGCTTGAAAGTTGAAGAGACATTATGTTTCTTCAAGATCCTTGCGATTTTATTAGTAGTACCTTGGATAAAAGGAAGGTGAACTCCAGATAACCAATCGCAAGGATATTTCTTAACCTTAGTACCTTTCTCAGCTTTTTGAAAAGCTCTAAGACACTGAGCCCTGCTATACCCATTATTACTGAAGACATTAAGGAGATGCGATTTTTCACTATTTCTAGAGTGATCAACAGGGGTCCCAACTGAGAAGTTTCAAGTCCTCGAGGAGATCGCCGTATCCGTAGGCTGGGCAGATATTTTAGAGGAATGGAGTCAAGAAGGTACTCCAACAAGCCGTCCTTCGATGCATCAAATCGTTGTTTCGACGGCCATTTGATTTCCGTTGGCCGCCCGAGAAATCTCAAAAGACTGCTCATCTTGTACCTCTGTAATAGCAATAGGAGGTAAGTGTTGCAGTGTCCCCTTTAATAAAAGGAAATGAAATCTAGAGCAATAGTACAATTCCCCTTATCAAGCTGCCATAACCACTACAAGCGATATTTCCATTTACTATATATTTAGGGTTTTTAAATTTGACATGTGCAGCTTCATTGCATTAATATTTTACCGTTTCATGATTTTCAAATTTGACCATGTTTATTGAACTTATGATCATCACAGGTTTCAAAAATATCTCGGAATTCTGAATTTGGCGATGAGTGGATGAGCCAAATAATTGACATTCTCAAGCAAGGTCAAAATGAATAATTTCTCTGTTTATGGTCAAATTCCACCATATTTTTGGTAATGGATATAAGAATATTCTGTATTGGATATAAAAATTCTATTCTACTATATTTTGGAATTGGTAATAGATATAAGAAGGATTGGTAATAAGTAAGTGTTTTTAATTATAATTATTATTTTAGTTTGATGAAAAAAATTATTATTGTTAATGTTTTTATTTTAATTTTAATTTATAAATGTAATGGTTTTTTTTTTTCAAATAAAATTGTGATTTTTTTTATTTAAAATATATTTTTAAATAGATAAATGGATTCAATACTCTGAAATTTTTTTGAGACTAGAATTTTATAATTCATAATATTTAAGTTTTCAAAAATTTCTACCAAAATTTAGTTAAAATTAATTACACAAGATTACCTTTGTTAGATTTTAATCCAAATTAACTAGACTAAATGACCTTTTAACTAAAAAAATACCCTAAAAAATTATTTTATGTATTAAATAGACCATTTATAATTTTAAATAAAATTAATAAATAATGTACTTAAAATTTGTTTTTAAAATTACCAAATTAATCAAATATAAAATTTTGTGATTTAATAATTATTAAATTTCAAATTAAAATAATGTTAAAATTATAAAATTTGTTCTATATTGAAGATGTCAATTCCATAATGTGAATGGAGTTAATTTCCAAATATAAAATTGACTTATTTCAAATTAATTATAAAACTGATTTAATTTTAAAGTATGAAATTATTTTGTGAGTGGGGTCTTGGTTATGAACATATCATCCATCTTCAAGAGAAGAGAGTTTATCTATCAATAGGAAGAGAGAAGGACCGAGATAAATATAAAGGATGATGGAGATATACTTTAGAGAAAAAGAACAATCAAAAGAGCATTGGAAATGTGATAATTGACTAAAGTTAGAGGATAATTATTAATTACTAATTGATTTGTTATTGAAGGGCTTAAAAATAACTTAAAATCACCATTGGATTAAAATATTATTATTAATTAATATGGTATTAAATTGAAATTTTATAAGAGATAAAATGCCCTGTAATATTAGATTCTTAAATTTAATAATTAATATATTGAGATTGGAATTGATTATGGAATTGCAATTATTGATATGGTTGAGACTAATTCAATATCGACATAGTCAGAAGCCATTAAATAATACTAAATGGAATGAGTCACTTTAAAAATATGATAACAGGATTGGCAAAAAAAAAACACCTGACAATACTGAAATTTTGGCTTCTACCCCTTACCATTCTTACTAGATTATTAGAGAAGTCCTTCAAATCTAAACACATTCTAATAATTTTAACCAAGATGAATGCCATTTAAACCACTTCTTGACGCCCACCCTTCATTTTATTTCGTCTAAGCCCTTGTCTTCCACCTAAAATTATAAGCCCTCCTAATCACTTTGGTTACTATAATTGTCCGCCTTATTTTTTTATAAAATAATTTCTTATTTATTTGTATTCCTCAATTTTACCTAGCGGTTGTATTAATCTCCCTCTTCCTAACTTTAATTTAAATGTATTTATTAATTAATAATTCAAATATTTAAATTATTTACTTTTGACTATTTTTTTTCCAAATCTTTTTATTATATTTTTAACATGAATCCTTCCATTAGGATTAGTATTATTTAATTTCTTCTAACTAAATTTCTATTAAATTATTCTTAACCATATCAAAAATTCAAATTCCATCACAATATATTTTGAATTTAATTGTAATTTTAAAATATAGCAACATTTCTCATGAAATATCAATTATTAAATTTATAAATCCAATATCACAAGCCATTTTCTCTCTTTTTAAAATTTTAAAATAATATTGTATTAATTAATATATATTTTTTAATCTAATTTTAAATTAATATATTATTAATTAATATATATTTTTTAATCTAATAATGACTTTTCAGTTATTTTTCAACCCTTTAATAACAAATCAGTTAGTAATTAATAATTACTTCTAGCTCAATTTCCACATTTATAACGTTCTCATTATTGCACTCTTTCTCTCATCCTTTATATTTATCTCGAACTTGCTCTCTTCTTATCAATACATAACGTACAAGTCTCGAATAATTCACAAAACTATTAACATTATATTAATAATGGATATTATATTAATAATTATATATATTTAAAATTAAAATTTTTAAAATTTTAAATTTAGTTATAAATAATTATTAGATATAGAATAAGGTTAAGTAAGAAATACAAGGTTCTATGAAAATTAGGTTTAAAAGAAATTAAAATATTTTATCACTTAAAATAAAATATCAGTTGTTAGTTTTCGTCCAGATTCAATTTTTATTTGATTTGTTGTTTTTTATATTTAAATAGAAAATTAACACATTACTTTGGGCTCAGTTTCGATTTCGTTAAATTGAAATGATCGAGCGGGAATTATTTGAATTTTCATGGGATTAAAAGTTATAGCCAAAATCTCCATACAAGAAGAGAAGCCCAAAATGTCGTGTACAACATTCTTATTATCAATATTATTTTATTATTAATAATAATAATTAAATAGTGTTATTAGTTTTAATTTTCTTTCTAATAATAATTATGTTTTTTTTTTCTCAATAAGATTAATTCTATTAAGTAAAGATATATAGTACAATCAAAGCTTGCATAAAAGCGAAACAAAAGAGCAAGGGAGCCGGAAATGATAGACTATCAACCTCGGTCTCACTGAGCATCCACGGCTTAAGCAAAAAGATAACAAGAAGAGCATAAAATAGACAGCTAGACTAGGGAGTCAACCCAGAATGGGTAGAATCACCCAATCGACATTTTTTTGACAGTGACTCAGCCATTTTGAGCTGGCTGGACAAGAACCACTTGCAAACTATTCTGCGCACAAGGAGGAGTCTCCTTATCTGAATCTGAGGAATAAGACTCATGAGTGCGCTTCTGCGAGATCGGAGGAGCAACAGGATCCACTAGGCGTGCTAGGGGCATGTCCTTCGGGGGGTCTAGATTCTCCCCTTCCACCTCTATATCCTCCTCATCAGAGCTAGAGGAATCTATGTCATCCATTGGAGGTCTATCACATGGTCTCCAGTTCTTGGATTTGGATTTGTGCGGGATATTCTTTCTTTTGTTAGAGGAACGTTGCACACGTATTCTAAATATGCCTCGTCTGATGGCAATGGCGACATGTGAAAGCAGTGTTCTCATAGTCTAAGGTTTGCGTCCAATGGAAGTCCCCAACTTTGAGGTTGATCTGATCAGGAAGCCCTTTAGTAATGCCGATTTCCGCGCATATTCTGCCAAAAGTGTATAATCCTTTCTCCTCTCGAGAGGTGTCCGTAGCCAGATAGCGGCCTCATGTATCCCCAATCCCTTGGAAGACAGTGAAATGCCATAGATGAGCAGGGAGATTTGGAAGATGGACCCAAATGGGAAGCTTGGTGATGACAGCCGAAGAGGGGTCAAAATCAGGGAACCAGGGGGTGGGGAAAAGTCTCGTTGATCCCCAAAACCAAGGGCGTCCCGTTAAGGCTTTCTTGTAATATTCGCTGAAGGCAAAGGCGACAATAAAGAAGCCTTTCAAGCATAAGAAGACCTTACTATTGTTGGTCTAGTTGGAGTGGATCCACTGGTATAGATCGGTAGTACGAGGCCATAGTCTATTAAATCTGTATATGATGGCTATTTCTGCAAACTTCTGATATTGATCATCCAGAGATGGATGAGTGATTTCAATGGAGGGAGTTTCCTTCATTTTGTCCACCAAGAAAGACTTGGGAGCCTCAGCTGGTAAGGCAGTCTTCTTGGAGGGTTGTGCATGAACCGCATCTTTATAGGAGAAAGCTGGAGCCAAGGAGGTCTGCCTAGATGCTCCTCCTCGCAGACGTAAGGTGAGCATCATTAAAGCATCTCTTTCAATACTGTAATAAGACAAGGGCAGACGGTCTTTGAGCTCTTTACCTTTGTAAGTCAGTCTCTAAAGGGCTGAGGGGATACCCAACCTAAGCTCAAGCTCTCGCAGGAGGTCATGGACTAGATCTGAAGCATACACCCAAAGCAACAACGTTTTTCCGGATAGAAGTAAGATCTGGATTTGAAATATAGAGGGTGAGTGGTGAGAAGTCCTCAGCATCCCACCTCAATTTTGTGCCATATCAGTGCCTAATCCTTAAATCCCCAAATCCGAGAGGCATTTTGTTTTGATTGAGGCTGAAATATGAGCTTGGCCCTCCTGGATCTAAAAAATTTCGACCTACGGCAGCTCCTTGACAGAACTGTTCAGCCCATTCGTGAAGCTGAGCCCCTGCAGGGTCGCAAAGGTGGGAGAAACTGCAGGTTTTGACCGTACTTGGACACAGAAGGTGGCGGCATCTTGTGTTAACACTGTGCCTACCTGGGCTCTGGAGTCACATTCTGGAGTGATCCGGTAACCCTCGTGCCTAATAGTACTGGCGGTTGCTTGGCGAGGGGTTGCCGAGAGCCAGCTATGCTGGAAGAGAATGAGTGATTTGCATTGAGCTAGTTGTAAAGATCTTCGTGTCTCCTTGGTTTGCCGAAGTAACTGAGGCGGAGCCGAACGCAACTGGAGTAGCTGCAGGGTCGGCGTCGGTGGCCCAACATGCAGGAACCCTAGCATTCTTCCGTTCCATTGCTAAATTTTCTCTCAAATCTAATAATAATTATAGTTATTTTGATCTTTTTATTAATATTATCTATTAAATTTTTAATTTGGTTGTCGTTATTAATATTATTTATTAAATTTTTTAATTGATTATAGTTTTTTATTATTATTTTTTTTTTGGTAATAATCACATGCAATTATAATTATTAACATTACTAACAATTTTTAAACTAATAATAATAATAATTAATTAATGATCAATTATAATGTACACAACAACTGAAGCATTAAAAAAGAAAATACTTTTACATTGTTTATACCTTGTTATAAACACATATATATTTACAAACCTTAATAATCTTGTTCACCATGGTATTTATGCACCCCACCTCTTTTAACCATGGCTATATAATAATTTTCCTTATACATATTCATCACACGAAACTTATTTCCTTAAACTATATAAACATACTTATAATCCTCATCTCTATTTCAAGTTGACACTTGTAAACACAATGTTATGATGGTTTACCTTTGCATATGATTAAATATATTATGACGGAAATTCATTATAGTGGAAATCATTCTGTCGATAATTAGCCCCTAAGGGACATACGAAGATTGGCGGAATCATGATATTTTAGATTTCAATGATCATAATTATTCATCGTATGTTTTAGTTTAAGTTAACATAGGGTTAACGATACCCTTCGCATGGGAAATAGAGTTACTGGATGACACCTGCTGTACTATCCACCATTGGATCTCAAGGTGAGAGATCTATGGTCATGATCCCCCGGTACCCATTTAGGGTAATGACCCGGTTTAACCCTAACTAAATTTCTTCATTTGTTCGGCTCCGGAAGCGTTGCTCCTCTACACCTTTCTGGCTCCATCCCTGTTCGAAAAGAGGTCGATCTCTGTTCAACTTTCCCGTCATGGAACCTCGGCATTTATGTGGGACCACTGTTACAATCTTGTAAGCTTGTATGTTATGGCATAATAATTTCCAGTTATAAAGTTTATGAAATTTCCTGGTATAACAGTTTTGGAGGTGTTTGCAGGTTACAGTGTTCGGATCCGTGACTGGGGCAACCTATATTAGTTTAAGGTTGTCTGAGGCTTCTGCCACCGTCATTCAATGACATCTGCCCATTTTCTTTGGATGGTAAGCCCTTCAAAAACTCATTCTGTAAGATTTCCACTCACTAACTTAGCTTCCCTGTCGATAACCTTGTATTTATAAATCTTACCCTTGTTATTTCTCCTTGCAGTGATTTGGATATAACCTGTAGAACCATTCCCATCCAGGTAAGATACTCTTATTTTCACTTGCGTGTGACTTCCATTCCACTGATATGAGATATAGTTTTCTAATTCTCGTTTTTCATGTTTTGGGCTAGTAACTACATAAATGGATGAAGAGGGTTTCACAACGCATAGTTATTTCAACGGTTTGCTTCGCTTTTCATTAAAAATAATGTTGTCCCTTATCAGGTATAAGCTCCTCCATTATGTCTTAGGCTTTTTGCATAAGCCCTCTACAGTTGGCACTGTGGTGCCTCATAGCGTTATAAGTTTTGGGGATTAGTTTTTAAGGCAATGAATTTTCTGTTCATTTGATTTCCTTTTGTATTTGAGGGATCTACCCTACACTAAGTTAACTCTATGCAATATTTTGAGATGTCATTGTAAATTTAATGGGCATTTCTGACTGACGGTAGAGCACACAGCGCGGCCTAAGAAGGGTTTTCCTCTGTGCAATAGTATTTTCTTAAATGTTATATATGTGTCTATACTATAGACGTTTATTTTTCCCCGAAATTGTTACATACTATTTCTTTATTAAAATTTTGGCTTCTTACTCTGAATAGAAGTTGTCACGTCCTTAATTTTCTGTAGATTCTTTTATATAAATGAGTGTAATGTTATTTGTCCTTACTTTTCTAGACTCTCGCATTAACATAATGGTTGCTTGAAGATCTTGTTATCATTCTTACCAGTGACAGAAATTAATCCTTCATTTTTATGCAATAGTTTTTACAGATAGAAGGTTTTCTATGTGGAATATGTTTTGCATGTAGCTACTATTTTTCTAGGTTTCTTGTTTGCATGTTTTTTCTAGAGTTTATTACATATTCATTAATACAGATAATTTTATTCCATCCTTTCTGGACAAACACTATAATACTCTTTTTATTTTCCTTTTCTTTTCCAGTTTTCAGTTATAAATAAACATGTCTGGACCATCTGAGTGCTTGGTTGTTTACCTACAACTTCATTGTCCGTGTATATCATAGACTACAGGTTAACGACGAGTTCAAAGGTCCGAGTTTCGATCATGGACCCTGAACTAACAGTTTCCCTATATCATTAAACTAGTAGTTATTTCTATATTGGTTAATGTGGTAAAATAGTTACTGTACACACTACTTTCATTATTGAAACTGATAATAACTTCAATATACCCATTTATTACATAGATCAGACATATATAACAATTATACTATAATGTCTTGAATATTTTTCCAGAAATACAGATATTATTTATCTACAACATTTATTGTGTAACAAAGGTCTACATTCCATAACTTTCTAGAAACATTTTATGTATTAAAGAATTCTTTCTAAATAGAAAAATCTAGTTCTTACTTCTTTTGCAGTCTGTATACTTATCTCACTCCAGAATCTGCTGATGATGTCCTCTCTTCCATGAGGGAGGAAATTATGTCCTCATACGCCCCCATGCTTAACACCTGAGATGAGGAGGTTGACAGATAACCCAGAAGAGACCTCAGGACCCCTAGTCCAGTACTCTCCCTTTCCAGGGTTCAGGAATGCTGAGTGTTTTCCACTGGTCACCACCAGCTCAGGAATTTTCACTATCTTCCTCTTATCTTTTGTCACAGAACATAACGCATTTTCCTCACTCGAATGTACTTTTATCCTCGGAGGAAAGGTAATGGTCTTTAATAGTTTTCTGTTCAACCACTCTGAGTTCTTGGAATACTTTTTTCATGAGTATTTTTTTAACTTTTTATGGAACCACAATTGCATAATTAAATTTTATTTCAAAAAGAGAAACATAATTAATTTATGTTCATCAATCTTTTTATTTAACTTTTTATGGAACCACTATTCCATAATTAAATTTTATTTCAAAAAAAGAAACATAATTAATTTATGTTCAACATTCATAACTTGTTCTAAACAAAATGAATGTTTAGTCTCTTTTAAAATAAAATAAAATAATAATTAGTTTGCCAGGTGTCACATCAATAGAAAAATTAAATACTAACTAAAAAAACTAATAATAATAATGAAACTAACATTAATAACATGATTCTTTCGAATATTAATATTATGCTTAGAATAACTTATAAATGAAATAGTTTTTTCACGGTAACTTATCAAAATATACTAATGAAATTTCAAGATTTTTTGGGTTGTCAAGTACATTTTTGAATATATAAATGGATTCAAGACCATTGAAAAACCAGGAGCACTATAATTTTGTAGATTAAACAACTTAATGTAACACCCCCAATTCATGTGATTGCATTTTAAAGTTAGATACTTGAACTTTATATCCTAAGGGGAGTGGACCCCAAAGGATAATTATTTTGTGAATGTAATTAAACATTTAATTGAGGAAATGAATAAATTTTTGTGGTGCAAATTGACCAAAAATGAGATGATGAGATCACTTGCTAAATCTGTGAGGATGGATGAGGCAAATAGTTCCCCACAATCTTTCAAAAAAATCCTTGGAAGATAGTAAGTTTTAAATTTAGATTTTTGAGGAAAAATCTGAATTTCCCCAATGATGAGGAAAGTAGTTGGGAAGAGGTAAAAAGCTGGAAAAGCTGAGGAAAAGCATAAAACAACTTTAAAGAATCCCTAAGTGGGAAGCCTAGGCAAACAGGAAGAAAAGCATCCTGAGATTCTGGACGCAGAATTAGAAACATGCTTTGGGGAAAAATAGCTTAAATAAGCTGCTCTTGTACATATTAGAGGTTAATCTGCTATAGGAGGTGATCTCAGCTCGGGGGTGAGTTTTGGGAGACATAAGAACTCTAAGGTTGGGAGGTTGGTCTACTGCACAACTGGTATGTCTCTGAGAAATTTTGTCTTATTGTTTGTTATAGTATGAATTGGCTACATATAAAAACAAAATTTATTTCTAAGTTAGTTCATATTATTCATCTACATTTAACAGAATGTAGTCACCAGGCAGTAACCTGGTCATCCTGTATAGTTGTAGAGAAAAATCTTGTAAAGTGGAATTCCACAGAATGTTTAAACCCAGGGTTGGGTTAAATCTGAGGAAACCTTGTTCTTTCAGGAAACACTGTGAATTTGTTTTTTATCTGCTTCTGTTTCCTAGAATAATTCTATTTACAGCTACCTTAGAGAGAAATGAAATTCACTATAGTATATCAGAACCATAGCAGGATATAAATTAAGACTTATACTGTTTATGAAAGAACAGAGGGAGAGAATCAATAAACTGATCTCATGTTCAGCCAGGAAACTCTATTATAATTCCAGAAATTAAATAGTGTAAATCAATCACGTTGTTCATGAGTCAATTTGTCTAGGGGAGGAAAGGAGTACCTAGTTATAAAAAAAATGTACTAGAAACTATGTTCTCTTCAAACTACTCTAATTTCATATCACTGGAATTGATTTCGTATAGGGTATAAATTATGAGTAAGCAGTTGAGAACTACAGTAGAAAAGAGTCAATTATTTGAACAATATACAAACAATAGTTCCATTATTCAAGAGGAAAAAGTGAAGGGGTTCCAATCCCATAACCAGCCTTCAAAAACAATTATTACCATGTACACAGGTAGACAAGAGCAGGGTAACTAGATATAATAAAACGAGAAGAAACTGAAGAATAGAAAGTTATGCAGACAATTCTGGAAAACAGTTCTAGACTTCCATAAATATTATCTATGTTAGAAGTAAAAATGGACACATAATTTCCAGTATGCCATTCATCTGCCAGACAATTTCAATATAACCATGAACAGAGAAACTGTCGTTAGGACACAATAAGATTAATATACAACAGCAGAAGAGATAGAAATTATATAAAATATTCCTGAAAATTCTGATGATCTAGAACCATAATAGTGTTACCAAAATCCTTTTTCTGTGCTGACGAGCACACTAAACAAAGTCAAATTTCATGATATATATATATATATATATATATATATATATATAGAAAAAGTACACCCGATTTATACAGTCTCGGTAAAATTATACTGTGGCATAGTATATTGAAATTCCATCTAGCAGCATAGAAAATATATATATGTCCCAAAATGTCAAAATGCATAAGGAGCCTATTAGGCCGGGGTATAAAACTTGCAACCCCTATTTCAGCAGAACAAATCTAAACGAGCGCTCTTCTGCGCAACAGTATAGGAGGTCGATATTATATTTCGACGCCCATGAAAACGACGCAACATGAGAAGAGCAATAAATTCCATAAGAATATCAACCTGGACGGCCAAGAGGTCCATGTTAGCAACCCTAACGATTGAAAATATTAAGTGTTGTGTTTACAAACATGCCATAATTCTTCGTTTACCTGTAAACGACAAAGGCAAACAAAACAAAAGGGAATTAGTCCAATTTCGCTAGCGTAGGGAATCAAGTGCAAGATGAAAAATACTGAGATTAAAACAATACCTGTGGAGCGTAAGGTTCAGACACGTCGAGCCCTGCAAACAAATTTGTATACAGAGAAGGCTTAATACGCAATACCTTCGAAGAGAGTAGGGTGGAAGTTACAATTTAAGACAGAGACAAGACACACAAGAACATACCTCATAAAAACCCACTGAATATTAGACGTCTGCTTGACAGGGATGCGCATCATGTGACACAGGAGGCGTAAAACGAACTGGTCTCATCCTATGAAACCATCATGGCAGGGTAAATGATAACCCTGAAAGAGGAACTCAACCTCATTATGGTGCTGAGCGTATGACTCGCATTTCTTATGACATATCGTAAAACAAGAAGTATTCCCCTTACTGAGGATTGAATACATAATCAAATCTAGCGTATGGCTAGCCATGAGCAACGACCTGAAATCAATTAAGCATACAATAAAGTAAACAATGAGCGCTGAGGTAAAATACCTGATATATTTTTTATGAAACTAAAGCACCATGATTTCTCTCTGCAACAGAGAACCACAAACCCTCGGCCGAATGCAGAATGGTGTCGGCGCAGAGGTGCATAACGAAGTGAAGAATGCAGAAACCCGACTTAGTTCTACCATAGAGACTTATATAACTCTTTGACAACTGCCTTAACCCTAACCAGAATCGCTTACCATCGTCCACTTGGCAGGATCGTGGAAGCCAAGCCACAGATCAAGGGTAGCTGTGGAGAATTAATACTACCGTATCGTGTTAATGGAGTGTAAGTCCAAATTTAAGGTGATTTTTCCTGCGCATAGATTGGCATGGTTGCAAGTCGAGCTAGCGCATCGACGTGGATTCACCAGGTAAGCGAGCGAAGGGGTATGACGAACTCCACAAACCATACAACATTCAATTATTATTATAATGTCTGACGTGGATTCAAGTTCCTCTCGGCGATGCAAGTAGTAACAAAAATCCATTGCAATCATACGCTCTACATGTATATTGATTTAAATTCAAAGTACAATATCTGAAGTCGATTTGGATATCCCATGTGCCGTGATGTGTGGTCACATCAATAGGCGAACATGAGAGTTAATATCAAATGCATGGAACCAATCCATTTACAATATTATGTCGGATCATATAAACAACAAAAAAAAAAACAAACCATTCCCTCACTTATATACCAAGATACATGGCGGAGGAAATCGTAAATATGAATAGTGGAAAGGTCCATTTAAACCATGTTTTGTTATACGTATTAATGTGCCATATGGTTACGTTATACTCAATAATTAAATAAATGAGTTATGTGACCGTAAGTCAAAGGCGAATTCGCAAAGGTATGCGAGACAAGTGTAAAGGCCAAAGATATGAAAAATAGATTTACCCTTAAAATGAAAATGAGATAAGGTAAGAAGTATGAGTAGAGGTGTTAATTTCCACAACATATGATAATGTAAAGTATCATGATAAATAGGTGAAATTTCATAATAGATCTATACTTACAAGTCTGAGTTCATGAAGAAAATTTTTTGTTGGGTGTGAAATTTGGAGGTGTGACAAATGGTATCAGAGCCCAAGTTATAAAACTAGGCTGGTGACTTTGTGCTCACGATTGTTGTGTACTCACTGTGTAATTTTATTGCTGTAGAAAAAGTTTTGTTGTTTTGTTTTTTTCTGTTCATTGACCTGTGCTATGTAGTGTACAGTGAGGTGATAGAATGGAAGAAGGTGGTGGAATTTATGTAGATCTGCAGGGTGAGCCAGATCCGAATGTGACCATGATGGCTATGTTGCGAAATTTGCAACAAGAATTGGCTGAGATAAAAAGCCAGAATGACAGATTGTCATTAGCCAGTGAGGAGCAGGAAAAGCTCATCAGGGAATTAACCTCATGGAACAGCCAAGAAGGCGAAGGTTCCCGAGAAGAGGAAAACTGAGGAATCTGATGAGGAAGATGCTATTCGACATCAGAATAAGCAGAAAAAGGAATTACAAGGGGAATTCCGAAAAATCAAACCTCCTTCCTATAATGGGGAAAAGGAGGAGGATGCTGAAGCCTGGTTGCTGAATATGATTAAGTATTTCCAGGTTTATGAATATGAAAGCAATCTGAAGGCCAGATTAGCTGTCTACCAGCTACAAGGTAAGGCTACCTTGTGGTGGGAGGAGACAAAGATGGTGCATGCCATAGATGAAAAGACAGTTATTTGGGAAGATTTCCAGGCTAAATTCAAGAATCGCTACTTCAATGAGCAGTACTATGATGACAAAGCAAAAGAATTTCATGAGCTTAGATTGGGACAACTCACTATCGATGAGTTTGTCACTAAATTTACCAATCTATTAAGATATGTACCTTACATAAGGGAAGAAAAGGCAAAGGTACAAAGGTTCCTAAATTGTTTGCCTATGATATACAAGGAGAAAATTGAGTTTGACAACCCAAAAACCATGGACGAAGCTGTTAGAAAAGCTAGATTATGTTACCAACAGTACAAAGGAAAAACTGATGAAGGAAAAAGTTTGGTAAGTAAGAATGAATTCAAAGGGAGAAAACCGAAACCGGCCTATTTGAAGAATTTTGGTAGAGATCATCAGCGGAAAAGATTTGGAAAACCCAAAGAAAGTCAAACTGCACAGTCTCAAGTGGCATCAAAACCAATAGAGGGAGACAGTAAAAAGGAGGGAACAGTCAGAATGAAGGAGCCCTTGAAATGTTGGGGCTGTGGAGAACCCCATATTTTGAGGGACTGCCCCCATAGAAATGTTCATATGCTCATGAGGGATCGGGAAGCGACAACAGTAAATGATATAGCCAGAAACATACCAACTATCAGTGTAGCCCTGGAAAATCGGCAAGCAGAGCATCAAGCAACCATGGTGGAAATGGAGGGTAAGATTTATGACCTACCTGTTTCTGTTCTGATTGATCCAGGTGCTTCTTTGAGTTACATTAGTCCAAAGATTGTAGAAAAATGTAACTTAAAAACTGAAAAATTTCAACAGTCATGGTTGGTACAACTGGCCACTGGAACGAAAAGAAAGGTAACACATAAACTGCCCAGAACAGAAATCAAATTAAATGAGTTCCGAACAGAAGTGAATTTGAACATTTTACCCTTAGGGTCATATGATCTATTGATAGGAATGGACTGGCTAGAAAAGAAGAAAGCTTTGATGAATTGCTGGGATAAGACTTTGCACTATGTAGATAAGGAAGGGAAACCTTTCATTCTAGAAGGGAAACAAAAACCTATTTCTGTCAGACAAATTTCAGCATTGCAATTAAAAAGAACAGCTAGAAAAGGATATCAGGTTTATGCAGTGCATGTGGAAGAAACAGAATAGAAAACTGAAGGAGAATTACTGGATGCTGTACCAGTAATAAGAGAATTCAAGGAAGTTTTTCCAAAGGAAATCCCTCATCTTCCCCCCAAAAGAGAGATTGACTTCTCAATCGATCTGGTGCCAGGAGCAACACCTGTTTCACGAGCACCTTATCGAATGAGTCCTCCTGAACTTATAGAATTGAAAATGAAACTGCGAGAACTGCTAGACAAAGGGTATATCAGACCAAGTGTGTCTCCTTGGGGAGCACCAGTGTTGTTCGTGAAAAAGAAAGATGGAACTTTCAGGATGTGCATTGATTATAGGTAACTGAATAAGTTGACCATTAAAAATAGATATCCTTTGCCAAGAATTGATGATCTTTTTGATCAGGTGAGAGGAGCTTCAGTATTCTCAAAAATTGACTTAAGAACTAGTTACCACCAGCTCAGAATTAAAGAAGAAGACATCAGCAAAACATCCTTTAGAACCAGGTATGGCCACTACAAATTTGTAGTTCTACCTTTTGGGTTGACAAACGCCCCTGCCACATTCATGTGCCTAATGAACAGTGTGTTAAACAAGTATTTGGATAGATTTGTCCTTGTGTTCATAGATGATATTTTAGTTTACTCAAACAGTGAGGAGGAACACAAAGAACACCTGAGGATAGTGTTGCAAACTCTAAAGGAAAATCAGCTATACGCTAAATTTAGCAAATGTGAGTTCTATAAGGACAAGATCCAATACTTGGGTCATATTATTTCTGAACAAGGCCTTGCTGTTGATCCGGAAAAGATAAAGGCTATAAAAGAATGGCCAGTACCCTCTGATGTTTCAACAATTAGATCATTCATGGGGATTGCCGGCTATTATCGCAGATTCGTGGAGAGATTTTCTGCCATAGCACATCCCATCACTTCCTTACAGAGGAAAGGTGTCAAGTTTGAATGGACTAAAAAATGCCAAAACAGTTTTGACCAATTAAAGCTGAAACTTACCACAGCCCCTATACTGAAGATTGCAGATCCTAGTAAGGAATTTTTGGTATGTATGGATGCATGTAGAGAAGGATTGGGAGGAGTTCTGTTGCAGGAAAATTCTGTGATTGCCTACGAATTCAGGAAACTAAAGATACATGAACAGAATTATAGTGCCTATGATTTAGAGTTAGCAGCTGTTATTCATGCTTTGAAAATGTGGCGGCACTATCTTCTTGGAAAAATATTTACATTGATGATTGATCATATTAGTCTCAATTATTTCTTCTCTCAAACTGAACTGAATGCCAGACAAGCCAGATGGCTGTCCTTTTTAAGTGAGTTTGACATGGATATAAAACATATTATAGGGAAGGAGAATAAAGTTGCTGATGCATTGAGCAGAAATGCTTGTCAGCATATCAATAATATTGGAAGTAGTGCTCAGATAGATGTAGAAGAGTTGGTGAGTAAGGCTACCAACCAAGACCCAAATTATGAAACCCTTTTGGTGAAATTATAGAAAAAGGGGAAAACTGACTTTTCCCAAAACCAAAAAGGGCTGATTTGTTATAAGAACAGATTCTATATTCCCAATGTAGAGTCTTTAAAAGGAGAAATTCTGGATGAGTACCACAAACAACCTTATGCAGGACACCCAGGATATCAGAAGATGTTAACAGCCCTGAAAAAGAAGTTGTTCTGGCCAGGGATGAAAAGAGAGGTGGCAGAATATTTAAGTCGATGCATGGAATGTCAATTAGTTAAGGTGGAACATCAGCATCCTGCCGGCCATTTGAACCCTTTGCCCATTGCAGAATGAAAGTGGGACACTGTTTCCATGGACTTCATTACAGGATTACCCAAAACCAAATACCAGCATGATTCTGTAATGGTAGTGGTAGACACTTTAACCAAAGCTGCTCACTTTATACCAGTGAAATCTACCTTTGGAACAGCTCAAGTAGCGAATGTGTTTTTGAAGGAAATAGTAAGGCTCCATGGAGTTCCTAAGGTGATTGTGTCTGATAGGGATGCGAAGTTTACAGCAGCCTTTTGGAAGGGGTTATTTGGAGGAATGGGCACTAAATTGAATTTTAGCACCGCCTACCACCCTCAGACTGATGGTCAAACGGAAAGAACAAATCAAATTTTGGAGGACATGCTGAGAATGTATGTCATGGATAGACCCTCAAAGTGGGAAGATTTCCTACATTTAGCTGAATTTTCCTATAATAACAGCTATCAATCCTCCATTAAAATGAGTCCATTTGAGGCACTGTATGGAAGGAAGTGTCGTACCCCTTTGAGCTGGAGTCAGCCAGAAGACAAACTGATGTTGGAACCCGATGCTTTACAAGAAATGGATGGAATTGTCAAACAGATACAAAAGAACATCAAGACAGCACAAGATCACCAAAAGAGTTATGCAGATAAGAAAAGAGTGCATAGAGAATTTAAAGTTGGGGAGCATGTATATTTGCGTATTAAACCCAAAAAGAGCACCCTTTATGCTAGGAGTTGTGCAAAATTTTCCCCTCGATATTGTGGTCCCTTTGAAATATTAGAAAGGGTGGGACCAGTGGCTTACAATCTGGCCTTACCACCCCATGTTAGAGTTCATGATGTATTTCATGTTTCATTGCTAAAAAGATATGTGCATGATGCTTCTCACATAGTTGATTGGAATGTTGTACAGGTGGAACCAGAAGGGGAGTTTCTGCCAGAACCGCTTCAATTATTGGAGCGGGAAGAAATTGAATTGGGAAGCAGAACAGTAGCCAGAGTAAAGGTGCAGTGGAAGCACTTTACTGCTAAAGAAGATACCTGGGAACGAGAGACTGAAATGATGGAAAAATATCCATTTTTATTTGCAAAATAAACTCTAGTAGTTGAATAACAACACCGAGGATGGTTTTTATTTTCAGAGGGGGAATATGTAACACCCCCAATTCATGTGATTTCATTTTAAAGTTAGATACTTGAACTTTATATCTTAAGGGGAGTGGACCCCAAAGGATAATTATTTTGTGAATGTAATTAAACATTTAATTGAGGAAATGAATAAATTTTTGTGGTGCAAATTGACCAAAAATGAGATGATGACATCACTTGCTAAATCTGTGAGGATGGATGAGGCAAATATTTCCCAACAATCTTTCAAAAAAATCCTTGGAAGATAGTAAGTTTTAAATTTAGATTTTTGAGGAAAAATCTGAATTTCCCCAATGATGAGGAAAGTAGTTGGGAAGAAGTAAAAAGCTGGAAAGCTGAGGAAAAGCATAAAACAGCTTTAAAGAATCTCTAAGTGGGAAGCCTAGGAAAATAGGAAGAAAAGCATCCTGAGATTCTGGACGCAGAATTAGAAACATGCTTTGGGGAACAATAGCTTAAATAAGCTGCTCTTGTACAGATTAGAGGTTAATCTGCTATAGGAGGTGATCTCAGCTCGGGGGTGAGTTCTGGGAGACAGAAGAACTCTAAGGTTGGGAGGTTGGTCTACTGCACAATTGGTATGTCTCTGAGAAATTTTGTCTTATTGTTTGTTATAGTATGAATTGGCTACATATAAAAACAAAATTTATTTCTAAGTTAGTTCATATTATTAGTCTACATTCAACAGAATGTAGTCACCAGGCAGTAACCTGGTCATCCTATATAGTTGTAGAGGAAAATCTTGTAAAGTGGAATTCCACAGAATGTTTAAACCCAGGGTTGGGTTAAATATGAGGAAACCTTGTTCTTTCAGGAAACATTGTGAATTTGTTTTTAATCTGGTTCTATTTCCTAGAATAATTTTATTTACAGCTACCCTAGAGAGAAATTAAATTCACTATAGTATATCAGAACCATAGCAGGATATAAATTAAGACTTATACTATTTATGAAAGAACAAAGGGAGAGAATCAATAAACTAATCTCATGTTCAGCCAGGAAACTCTGTTATAATTCCAGAAATTAAATAGTGTAAATAAATCAGGTTGTGCATGAGTCACTTTGTCTAGGGGAGGAAAGGAGTACCTAGTTATAAACAAAATGTACTAGAATCTATGTTCTCTTGAAACTACTCTAATTTCATATCACTGGAATTGATTTCGTATAGGGTATAAATTATGAGTAAGCAGTTGAGAAGTACAGTAGCAAAGAGTCAATTATTTCAACAATATACAAACAATAGTTCCATTATTCAAGAGGAAAAAATGAAGGGGTTCCAATCCCATAACCAGCCTTCAAAAAAAATTATTACCATGTACACAGGTAGACAAGAGCTGGGTAACTAGATATAATAAAATGAGAAGAAACTGAAGAATAGAAAGTTATGCAGACAATTCTAGAAAATAGTTCTAGACTTCCATAAATACTATCTATGTTAGAAGTAAAAATGGACACATAATTTCCAGTATGCCATTCATCTGCCAGACAATTTCAATATAACCATGAACAGAGAAACTGTCATTAGGACACAATAAGATTAATATACAACAGCAGAAGAGATAGAAATTATATAAAATCTTCCTGAAAATTCTGATGATCTGGAACCATAATAGTGTTACCAAAATCATTTTTCTGTGCTGACGAGCACACTAAACAAAGTCAAATTTCATGATATATATATATATATATATATATATATAGAAAAATTACACCCGATTTATACAGTCCTGGTAAAATTATACTGTGGCATAGTATATTGAAATTCCATCTAGCAGCATAGAAAATATATATATGTCCCAAAATGTCAAAATACATAAGGAGCCTATCAGGCTGGGGTATAAAACTTGCAACCCCTATCTCAGCAGAATAAATCTAAACGAGCGCTCTTCTGCGCAATAGTATAGGAGGTCGATATTATATTTCGACGCCCATGAAAACGACGCAACATGAGAAGAGAAATAAATCCCATAAGAATACCGACCTGGATGGCCAAGAGGTCCACGTTAGCAACCCTAATGATTGAAAATATTAAGTGCTGTGTTTAGAAACATGCCATAACCATTCGTTTACCTGTAAACGACAAAGGCAAACAAAACAAAAGGGAATTAGTCCAATTTCACTAGCTTAGGGAATCAAGTGGAAGATGAAAAATACTGAGATTAAAACAATACCTGTGGAGCGTAACGTTCAGACAGGTCGAGCCCTGCAAACAAATTTGTATACAGAGAAGGTTTAATACGCAATACCTTCGAAGAGAGTAGGGAGGAAGTTACAATTTAAGATAGAGACGAGACACACAAGAACATACCTTATAAAAACCCACTGAATATTAGACGTCTTCTTGACAGGGATGCGCATCATGCGACACAGGAGGCGTAAAACGAACTGGTCTCGTCCTATGAAACCGTCATGGTAGGGTAAACGATAACCCTGAAAGAGGAACTCAACCTCATTATGGTGCTGAGCGTATGACTTGCATTTCTTATGACATATCGTAAAACAAGAAGTATTCCCCTTACTGAGGATTGAATACATAATCAAATCCGGCGTATGGCCAGCCATGAGCAACGGCCTGAAATCAATTAAGCATACAATAAAGTAAACAATGAGCGCTGAGGTAAAATATCTGATATATTGTTGATGAAACTAAAGCACCATGGTTTCTCTCTGCAACAGAGAACCACAAACCGTTGGACGAATGCAAAATGGTGTCGGCGTAGAGGTGCATAACGAAGTGAAGAATGCAGAAACCCGACTTAGTTCTACCATAGAGACTTATATAACTCTTTGATAACCGCCTTAACCCTAACCAGAATCGCTTACCATCGTCCACTTGGCAGGATCGTGGAAGCCAAGCCACAGATCAAGGGTAGCTGTGGAGAATTAATACTACCGTATCGTGCTAATGGAGTGTAAGTCCAAATTTAAGGTGATTTGTCCTGCACATAGATTGGCATGGTTGCAAGTCGAGCTAGCGCATCCACGTGGATTCACCGGGTAAGCGAGCGAAGGGGTATGACGAACTCCACAAACCATACAACATTCAATTATTATTATAACGTCTGACGTGGATTCAAGTTCCTCTCGTCGATGCAAGTAGCAACAAAAATCCATTGCAATCATACACTCTACGTGTATATTGATTTAAATTCAAAGTACAATATCTGAAGTCGATTTGGATATCCCATGTGCCGTGATGTGTGGTCACGTCAATAGGTGAATATAAGAGTTAATATCAAACGCATGGAACCAATCCATTTACAATATTATGTCGGATCATATAAACAACAACAAAAAAAACAAACCATTCCCTCACTTTTATACCAAGATACAAGGCGGAGGAAATCGTAAATATGAATAGTGGAAAGGTCCATTTAAACCATGTTTTGTTATACGTATTAATGTGCCATATGGTTACATTACACTAAATAATTAAATAAATGAGTTATGTGACAGTAAGTCAAAGGCGAATTCGCAAAGATATGCGAGACAAGTGTAAAGGCCAAAGATATGAAACATAGATTTACCCTTGAAATGCAAATGACATAAGGTAAGAAGTATGAGTAGAGGTGTTAATTTCCACAACATATGATAATGTAAAGTACCATGATAAATAGGTGAAATGTCATAATAAATCTATACTTACAAGTCTGAGTTCATGAAGAAAATTTTTTGTTGGGTGTGAAATTTGGAGGTGTGACACTTAAACTCAAAATTTTAAAAATCTTTATTAGATTTCAATTAAAATTAACTTGAAAAAATGATAATGAAAAAGACCATTTGGCCTATTATAGACTAAGCTAGAGTAAGCCTAAACATTATAAATAATATTATGTAATAATTTGATAGCCATAATAATAATTTTAAGAGATCTTGATTAGTAAATTAACATGGAGTTGTCTTTAATGCAATTTTTTAAAGTTTTAGGTGGATTTTCTACCATAGGTAATTTTTGATTGAATATATAGATTCAGCACCTTGAAAAGACCCTAACAAATTTCAATTGTGCATTGTTTATCTATTTAACTTCTGATTTCAATAATTTTTTTCTAGATATTAGAGAAATTAGATCGAAAAATAAATCAGAAAACTTTTCAAAAAATAACATTAAATACAACTAGATATAATATAACTAATTCATTAAAAAATAGTTTAAACAAATAAAAATTTCTTTCCACAAAGAGAGGTTTTCATAAATGAAGTTGTTAAAAATATAAATTACAATGGAGAATTTTCATAATTTTAGATAATCTTAAGTTTCTTCTCAGTATCGATTTCCACTATCAATTTCATATTTTTTTTGAAAAAAACTGCTATAAAATTCAAGAAATTCAACCTAAACAAGTCCATTCATTATTATTTTTAATTAATTATTAGATAATAATATTATATTCTTAATAATAATATGATTACATATAAATATAGCCCTTCATCATAAATCTCGACGATAGTGTTCTTCTCACAAATTTAGTAGGTAACTATTGCAAGCATACCTCTTGAGCATTCAACAACATATGATCGCATACCATAAAGTAATTCTGTGTCAAGCGGCCATGTATATTTCCATTTAAAATGTATTAAGGGTTAATATGTTTTGAAATTTGACCAGTTCCATCATTATTAGATTTATATTTAACTATGCAACTGTTTCTGAACTTTTGACAATGTTAATAGTTATAAGGTTTATGGAATCTGTTTACAAAGTATTTAAGGTTAATATGTTTTCAAATTTGAGTAGTTTCATTTTTATTAGATTCATATTTAATCATATTAATTATTTTTTAAATGATAGATTGAAGGTTTTTGTGGTGTAGATTTTAAGATGCAAAACTCAGAATATTCAGAGTCTTCATTTCTAGTCCTGTTTCTCTTCTTTGATTTTTTATCCTTGTTTTTCAGAGATTGCGAATCGCAATCCATGTATCCCTTTCGTACAGGATAACAATGATAGATTGAAAGTTTATGTGGTGTATATTTCTAGACGTGAAACTCAAAATATCCACCGTCTTCATTTTTAGTCCTGCTTCTCTTCTTTGAATTTTTATCCTTGTTTTTTTGAGGTTACAAATCTCAATCCATGTATCCCTTCTGTATAGGGTAACAATGATATATTGGAGGTTTCTGTGGTGTAGATTTTCATATGCAAAAGTTATAATATTTACAATATTGATTTTTAGTCGTGCTTCTCTTCTTTCAATTTTTATCCTTATTTTTTCGAGATTACGAATCTCAATCCATGTATCTCTTCCATAGAGGGTAAAAATTATAGATTGGAGGTTTCTGTGGTGCATATTTTTAGATGCAAAGCTCAGAATATCCAGAGTCTTCATTTTTAGTCCTGCTTCTTTTCTTTGAATTTTTGTTCTTGTTTTTTCGAGTTTACGAATCTCAATACATGTATCCCTTCCATATATGGTAAGAATTATGGATTGGAGGTTTCCGTGGTGTATACTTTTAGATGCAAAACTCGGAATATCCATAGTATTCATTTTTAGTCATACTTCTCTTATTTGAAATTTTATTCTTGTTTTTTAGAGATTACGAATCTCAATCCATGTATCCCTTCCATACAAGGTAACAATGTTATATTGGAGGTCTCTATGGTGTAAATTTTCAGATGCAAGACTCAAAAAATCCACAATTAGTCCTGCATCTCTTCTTTGAATTTTTATCCTTGTTTTTTCAAGATTACGAATCTCAATATATGTATCCCTTATGTATAGGGTAACAATTATAGGTTGGAGGTTTATGTCATGTAATCTCGGAAAAAAGAAGGATAAAAATTAAAAGAAGAGAAGCAAAACCAAAAATAAAGACTGTGGATTTTGTTAATATTTATTAGGTTTATGTAATAAGCGGGGGTTTGTGATTAGAATTCTTATTTTACTTTATTATCTGGAAATTTTATTTTCATTTACCATTGTAATTTTAGTATTTATATAATTTTAAATTAGAATAATTTTGAATTTATAATTTAAAATAAAATAAATTCGAGATAATAAAGTAAAATAAGAATTCCCGATCGGGGTGAACACCTGCCATCATGATAACGGAAGGACGAAACGTGGCAAGTGCTTCCGTAAACATCACTTAAGATCATTTAAATGAACTATCAGAACAGCGAGGTGGATGGTGCGACCGCCGGCAAAGGTTTGATGGCGCATGATGGCCTAGGTGGCTGTCAGACAACCGGAAAGGCAAGAGGAAACTTGGTAAGTTTATTTAACCCGCCTCTTCATTCTAGCATGCATTATCCCTGGCATGCGAAAGTTTGGAGGCGTCGAAGGAAAAATACAGCTCTGCAACCTGGAATTCGCGAGAATTTGTTCGGGTATGTTCTGATAATAACCTTAAAGCTCCTGATTTTAAATGCAGCAGATATGGTTTGCAGTGAAGAAGATAGGTTAGGAATTCTGTCGTTTTTGTTGTTCGGCAATTATCTCGAACCTGAACTGAGTCAGGTCCCTCCCTGCTTCCGTGATCCTTGTTATTTTCAAGTTCTATTTTTTCTTGCGGTTGATGCTCTCTATAGTGATGGGGATAGTTTAACTTTCAGTTTGTTTCTGTTCCTTCTGCCGTTTGTTAAGTGCTGGGAAGCAGAATGGGATCCGATCAGCCCTTCCCTCTGCGACCATGGCAACTCCCAAGTACCTGAAACTAACCCTGTGCGAAGGCATGAGAGCAAAATACCCAGTTACCTGTGTAATCCCTGTGGTAGCCAGGTTCGAATAGGCTGTCAAAATCTTGATAGGAAAAGTTGGCTTAATCTCCCTAGTTATAGTCTTGTCTGCAACTCCTTAATTGGCGACCACCTCAGTTATAACATGTTTCCTTCTTATCTGAGTGATGCAAACATAATCCACTTTTCTTTTTTCCCGCATGATAACCCTCACAGTCATACCACTGATATCAAATGCAAGAAGTTGGTCGAGCTTCCGTTTCGACGAAGGGTTGAAGGCACCGTGGGGTGCATGCTGTGTTTTAAAACCTTTTCTCATTTTGTTTCTTCCTGCATGCCAGTGTTAGTTAAAACCTCATCTCCAGCAATGGGAAAGCGCCACTATAGAGTAGCGAATAAGGGGAAGCAACCTGATCTGCCAGATCAAGTACCAAAGAAAAGGGGGCGGAAAACGTATCTAGAACACCTGGAAGAATTGGCAGTTAAATATGTCATGAGAAACCCCTCGGCATCCAGGAATGAAATTCGAGGTTGGGAACAGGAAATCCACCAGGAACCAGAGGAAACTGAGACTGAGGCAGAAATACTGGATTTTATAACTGATCCAGGGCATACAAGAGGCAGGCTTACTTTGTTTAACCAGACAGTCCATACATATTGGATTGTAAAATGCCTGCTAGAAAAAGAAATCCAGAATAACCACCCAGTCCAAGTAAAGACAGAAGCAATGCAACCGGACCTACACAGCCAGACTCTTCTCTTGGAGATTCAGGACAATCAGCAGCACCTAAAGATTACTCAATACCAAACTGCAGATAGGGTCAGCAGATTAGATGAAAAAGTGGGGCGTATGGAGAAAACTCTTCAGAAGATTCTTCAACAATTGAACCAAGTAGAAATGACAGGGTCTAATGTCAAAGACCCTGCCCCTGTCTCATCATCTGAGGTTTAAATGATGTCTTCTCTCATGGTCTTTTGTAAATTTTGAATTTTAAAAGTACTGTTATGTTTGTAAATATTAAAGTAGAAACTGAGGTAGTACAAGCTAGTCATAGACGTAAGAGACAATTCCAATTTTGGGATGCAAACCATGTTTTTAGAAGGCCAATAAACCTGGTTTCCCTCCTGGGCAGGTTGAGGCCAAGAAAGACTTTATATTTTGTAACCTGTCTTAAAATATAAATAGAAATGGCATGGACATACCGAACTTACAAAAAAAAAAAGAATTTATAATTTAAATTATTTATGAAAATAGAAATTTTCTTTTTGTATTTATGGAATATTTATTTCTATTATGATGATGAGCCAAATTTTTAGAAATTTAGGCAAAGTTTTCTTGGAATATGGCAGTAAAAAATGTGTGGCCAAATGTTGATTTCTGTGATTTATACTCATTTTTTATCAACTGCATATATAAATTCAATATCTCAAAAACTGCTGAAACCCTTCAATTATGAAGAGTTACTTGTCAAACTACTGTTATAATAATAGCATTTTTTTAATTATAAACCATTATTATAAATTAAGCTAGATTTACTAAAAACTATAAGTTTATTATTTATGTTAGATCTATATATTTATATTTTTTTTTTTTCAATTTAAATTTAATTTGAAGAAAAAAAATATATACCACTTTGAAATAGAAAGTGTTAGAATATGTGCCATTCCATTTTGTTTTACATATAAAAAGACCTAATATGAATGATGTGATTAATCCTAAATTTCTTTTATCTACATTCCATTTTGGTTTGATTTCTTTTTTTCTATTTAGTTTTTGAAACACTAATTATCAATAATGATTGAGATTCAACTTAGATTTGGTTTCAATTGAATAATTAAACAAAAGAGATTGAGTGAGAATTACTTCAAATTTGATGAGAATAAAATCTAAAATTTGGTCGTGCCGTACAAAACCATATGTTCATAATCATTCCCACGAAAGCAAGAAGTGTCATAAAACGCTTGAAAATAGTAAGACCAAATTGTGATTGTAGTAACATGCTTTCATGGGACCTAAGTGATCTGGATTTATGTAGGAACACAACAGAATACACATATAACCATAAGCACAGAGATGCATTGGAAATAATGCTTCATTTTATTAATAAAATAATGACTGAAATAAGCTTACAAACATAATGGAAACAAGCTAGGGCACTGGTAGCATATCTTTGAGAAAATATGTGGCATACGTGGGCCTCTGAACTGTGTTACATTGAGGCTTCAAGGCCTATTATAGACATAATGGAAATAGATGAGCTAGGGTACTGGCAGCATATCCC